>JAWLRI010000202.1:172465-190527 GCA_034781795.1 Crypturellus tataupa | reverse complement strand
TGCGTGTGCAGGGGGTTGGACTAGATGACCTCTAGAGGTCCCTTCCAACCTTAGGCATTCTATGATTCTATGATTTGAAATTATGTTTTTATGAAAGCCTACTGTATCACTATAGCCACAAATGACTTCTTAATATCATAAACTTAACTTAATCTGTAAATCCATTGTCCTAAATTTTCTGATTTAACTTGTGATCATTTCTAGAAATCTCTTGTTGTTTTGTTGACAGCTCAAAGCTGAATGAATATTAAGAACTGGTGGATGTATTTATACATCCATTTTTTAGATCCTTTTATTCTCTTTGGGGCATTTGAGCAACCATGCCACGGTATTCATTAAAATGAAATCAACAGGATTACATATGTCAGCAAAAGCTTTTGCTAAAGATATAAACACTATTTTCTAAAATTCTATTGATTTAAAATATGTTTTTTGTAATAGAGTCAAAATGAGCCAATCTCATTGTATCTTTCTTGATTAGGTTCTCCTTATCAAGTCCTTGTGACTTTAGTAAGAAACATCACTCATAGCCATGAATCATTGTTAATTATGACAAATCTGTCTCTCAGCATTTGAGAGATTGGATTTGCAGGTAGCAGAGAAGATTCTGCTTAGCTTTAGTCCCATGCCATTTTTTTGTCTGTCGTATTTATAGCCACAAGACTATGAAACAGGACATGGTCGATGGTGTAGTAATTGGAAAACAAATTTTTAAAACTTGATAGAAGATTTTGTAACTACAACAAATATATGTAAATTATGTCCTGCATAATTAACTACTTGCTGTAAAAATTAAATTGCATAGATATTCTGATTGAATTTTATGGAGCTTTTGTTGAAATAATAATAATTTAAAAAAGAACACAAAAGTAGAAAAAAAATCCTTCTCTCCACTCAATATTCTTCCAATGAAAGAAAGAATATATGTTCCTTTTTGCATAATGAAGTGATTCTTTTGGGGAATGTCAAGAGGTTTTTAATAATTTCACTAGTATAAAGTGAGGAAAAGCTGATTCAGTTCTTCTAATTAAACAAGCATTACTACCATCAGACTGAAAATAAACATTCCTGAAGCTATAAGAATCTCTGTGTTAGCATAGCTATGTAATGAATATTTTTCTGCCCTTCCACTTTCCCATCAGCTAATCCACACAGTCCCACCTGAACAGGGATAAGGAGGGACCCAAACAAGAAGTAAGAAGAACCTTGGGTCTCATTCTGTTCCTTCATTTATAGAGAAAAAAAATCCATTCATAAAAGCTTTAAGAAGTGCATGGAGGAATAAAATTCTCCATCATGAAGGAATTATTTACTAAATTGTAAAAGGAAAGAGGTACAATAGAGGAATTGTGTTTCAAAGGTCTTAGATTTTTAATCTGCTCATGGGCAGCTATTAAGAGTCTCTTGGTGAGTTTACAAAGTATTCTAAATGGCATATAGGGCTCACAGCTGCATCTTTCCAGTGGATCAGAAGCTTCTTTTGCTCAGAGCCATATCTGATACAATTGCTCCACCTGAATTCTTGCTTTTTAAGTACAATATTTAACTTGTTTGATAATGATTTAAACATATTTAAGTTTAGAATTGTGTTTCTTTGTTTGCAAAAAATGTTTTATTTTGTGAAACAGAGTTATCTTTTCTACTCCATTCTACTTATTCTTTTGGAGACTATGTTTTAAGCAATGCTTCATTCAGCAAAACACTCAGTGTCTGTATTATAGAAGATTGCAATTTATAACAGCTAACAGCTTGTTTTTCAAGCCTGAGTAAAGAAAAACAAACAAACAAACAAACAAACAAAAACATTTTAGCAACTTACTTATTTTACAGACAGGCAAAGCACAATGAAACAGAAGGAACTGTGGACATGTGATTGTGGCAGAAAACATAATCACCCTTTTATAGCTTGGTGGTTATAGATTAGCGGGGAATGTAAACACCATAAAAAGATGAGCTAGTAGAACAAGAATAAAGAGTATTGAGTGCACACATAACTTCATAACTTTTTTTTTCTATTAGATTCCAAGTATTTAAAAATATGGCATTTATGATAATTGGAGTCTATTAAGAAATGCAATTATGAGTCTTTTTTAATATATTTTCATTCATGTAAATTTAGTCTTAAGTTTCAATTTCTTCTTTACTTATTGGGCTTGAATTTCACTCAAACGTAGCCAAAGCAGAAACTGCTACGTTTGGCTACGTTTGAGTAGGAAACACTTGGAAACAATTGGAAACAATTCTTTGTTTCTTATTGTGTTGAATTGTTCCCTCTAACATTGAATGTTACCATGTTAATAGACATGTCTTCCTTATTGTCTTATAATGTTTCTCTGCAACCAGGTTTATTTCTTCTATATGTCTGTATCTTCCTGGATGTATTCAGCAAGAACTGTTCAGCAATTTGAAGTAATTAATAGAAAAAAATGTTGTGTTTGGAGTCTTTTTCCTTTTTTATTTTCTTTTATTTTCTTTATTTTCTTTTATTTTTTTTCCCCCCTCTATCCTGGGGGTACTTATTCAGCTTCAACATCAAAATAAGGTTTGTATTAAAAAAAAAACTCTGATAACTCTGATAACTCTCATAATATATTCTCTAATGTATTATTTTCATAGCCATTTGGATTTTTGGACTTTGTGTAATTTGTTGGAATCTGTGACATCAATCTTTCCCTACGTCAATACTTTAACATAAAACAGTTGCATGAGACATAAATGGGATTTATTTTCCATTTATATGAACAGGGATTCTCTTATATCTGAAGGAAAACTATGCTATAGATACTTCTTCTAAGGAATTATAGATTTGCTTTGGTAATAACTAACTCTCAAGAAAACTGGATTTGTTTTAATGTTTTCTGCCTTCTGAAATTCAACTACTCTATGGAATGAATGTGACTGCATGCCAATAAACATGGTGTTATACGAGAGGACAGATGGAGTTTCAGAGATATTTTTTAACATAACATAATATGAAAATTAATTAGAAATGTGAGTGTGAGGTCTCTGCAGAAGGTATGAGTTCTATGAATGTTATGAATACATTAATCACAAAAGATTTTCTAAATTTCTTTGTTATTTTCAATGATATGGCCACCTACTTTTTTTGGTCAGGAGTTTATCCTTCAGCCCTTGATGCCTTGTAACTCAAATTCATTTACACAGTTCCAGAATGTTATCCACAAGAAAGCTTTTTGTGGCATATATAACCTAAGGAGGCCTATTATTGCTGAATAAATTTGGTAATTCCATATTCATAATAGAAGGCTTCTGTAAAGACTAACATGCTGTATTTCCCAATATCTTACCTCCGTGTTACTCAGCTTTAGACCAGCAACTGTTTAGGTCTTGCATTGAGACAAGCAACACTGAAGATTTGTTCCTCTATTTCAGTGTCAAAGAAACTATTATTTTTAAGAAACTTAATATTTAGTCATTTTACTGTATATTAGGTATTCTAAATGACATAGAAGATCTGAAGACCTGTGCTGTTTAGCACAGCAGATAAGATCATCGTTCTGTGTTATTTGCTTCACAGAGGTGGGGATGTACTATGCTCTGTGTGATCTATTCTTTTATCCGAAACTCAGTCAAAAACAGGAGGTGATATACAGGAAAATTGTAAAATTTAAGAGATTTACAACAGAAAAATCTCTAATATAATCTGAATATATGTTCCACAAAGAAATGCCAATATGTTTCTCATTAATTCTATTATTGTCTCCCATGTCATTGGTTTTGTATAGCAGAGATGCAGATATCATGGTGATAGGCAGTGATACACTTCCTAAAAGAGACTCACAGGCAGACACTCATTGATACAGAATCTGATAAAATAAAATGTTTGCAATAGGCTTGGGGGATACACTACTATAACTTAAAACTGAGGAATAAGAAACAAACATAGGACAATGGCACAACAAAAATGCACCATTTTAGACATGGTCTGATAGTTAAGTTTGATATTAGGTTAGAGTAAGTAACAGGAAAATGGTAAATGCTTCCCCTAGTTGAAAGCTCTATGTTATAAAAAGCTCTGTGTTATAAAAAGCAACTAGAATGAGCAAGGAAGACAAAGCAATTGACTTTTGAGTAAAGATTAAAAGACCTAAGTATGCTTTGTAGATAGGTGATGACAAAGTAGGTCATCTACATATTCTACAAATATTTGGAGGTTGTTAAAATGTACAGAGAATGATTATTACTGTGGTGCAGAATATAGCAGAATAACTGTGATAAAAAAGAAAATAACATTTACATTTAATATCAGAGAACAATCGCCAGTAAGGAGATAGAGATGTCTGTGGAATAGATTTCCAAATGATGTGGTAGAAATCTCATGTTTAGAGACTCTTAAATATAGACTTTACTTAGGGCTAGAGAATACACTACAGGGAACAAGCTAATGGGCCAATATAAAAAGCTTTTCTGTCTCTCTTCTGTCATGCTGTCTAATTTTTGTTTGAGTAGATAGGATAAGATGTAGATTGCCCTTTTGAAACTATCTTTGGAACTTTGAGATCATTGTACCTCGATATAGGAAAAACCTGGGGGCAGGAGTTTATTAGATGTTGATATGTCTGTTGCCATCCTAATAAATCTTTGTTAATTGAATCCTCCTCTACCTTTTCCACCTTGCTCTGACTATTCCAGAATAATTCTGTAAACTATCAGCCAGATATCTGTATAAAGTGCTTGGGACTTGAAAGATATCAGAGGGTTGAAGCAGCACAAATTCAAAGGAATACTCATGTGAAACAGTAGTTGTTTAATTCTCATCTGACTAATGAAACAGTGTAACTAGAAAGATAAACACAGCAGATGGATAAAATCCGTGGCTTTGGCAAGCCTGAAGTGAAAGTCGCCACTAAGAAATTGTCTGTGTTGTAGTAAGCCTATTTTCATTTTATTCTCATTGCCACATCTCAGCATTCCTAGTTCCAAAGACAAAAAGATTCATTGTATCAACTGAAAGGAGAGTCGTCCACAGCAAAAAGGAACTTTTTCAATCCAAATTGCAATGCAGGAAAAAAAATGAAATATTGAAAAAGACTGGTAGATCTTTTCAAATACAGGAAAGCAATGTGATATAAGAACTTTATCTATTTTCTTATTAAGTGAGGAAGGATAGGTTTCTTCCATTATGCAAGTTTCTAACTTAGCAGTCAACAAATTACTGGGAATCAAATCTATCCATCCTTCCCCTCCCGCATTCCCACTGGCCTGGCCAGCCCTCGAGGGGATCCAAGGGCTCCCGCGGGGTAGCTGGGAGCAGCCGCCACCTCCTCCTGCTCCTACTTCCTCCCCGCATCCTTCTCCTCCTCAGGCCAGCGCCGCCCCTCACCTTCTCCAGCTGGCTGTGCACGTGCTGCACGATGAGGTCCAGTGGCACGAAGTTCTCCCCGCCTGGGAGGAGAGCAGAGGGGCCGGGCGAGGCCCTGCCTGGGCGCCAGGCCCCGCACACCATGCAGCGCTGCCTCACCGCTGGGCATCACTATCCATCCTTTAATCTGTTTTCCATGGCTTGTGAGAGTACTCTGAGTTTTCTTCGTTTTTCTACTTGCTTTTGGTTTTGTTTTCTCTACATTATTTTTGCTATCGATTCATATGAGACACCAGGGAATAAAATATGCCTTCTTTGTAGAGCAGTTTCAAAAATTATACAATCCTTACCTTTCTAAGGTGTTTATTCTAGAGCTAGATAGCTTTCAAAAATGTTCTCCACTGTTGGTCAGTTTGAAACATATAGAGTTTTGTTCTATTTACTGTGGTTGTTCTGAAGGTTATCCAAGAGGCAACATCCTCATACTTGCAGATTTTTAAAACTTGCTTGAATAAGGCACTGAACAACCTGATTACATTGGTCTTAGCCTGCTTTGAGCAGGGAATGGTGCTAGATAATCTTCAGAACTCTTGCTAAATATTTATGTGATTCTGTGAAAATGAGAAAGGTTGCCAGGAGATTATGGACTAATGCTTCTATATTGAAACTCAAGTGAGTTTTCTGAGGACCCAGACATTGACAAATGGCCAGGACTCATCAGCTCCAGCTATGAGTTTAGCCATCATTCAGGCATCAGCATCACAGGCATCAGCTGTGGGAAGCCTACTAAGTTGAATTTTGTCTTAATATAAACTTTTAACTAATATGGTCTTTGTATGTGGTTTCACTCCTGGGACCCAATTTTCACCAAGATTATTTTGGTTTTTGAGTTGGCTGTCCATGAGTGTTCATTAAGCTTTCCTATATAAGTTTATATCAGGCAATCCTTTCTTTCATCAAAAGTTATTCTCAGTTCTTTTTCTGCCAGAAGAGTAAGATTGTTCAATTTTAGAAATATGGATTTCTATTGATTTAGACTTCTACATTCAGGATTCTTAGTTTCTTTTCAAGTATTACAAACCAGACCCAAATAGAAAGCCTCTATGGTACACATAATTTCATTGACCCAGTATGTTCAAAAACAAATAAACAAACAAGAAAAAAAAGAGAGAGAGAAATTGTTCCTATCATGAAACAGACACGTTTTTTTTCTATTACAGAAATGCAAGCAACATCATGCAGAAAAAGTACATTAGCACAAGAACACACGATAGTCAGTTCAGGATTGTGGCCAGGTTAACTTGCTTTACTCTTTAGCTGTGGGCGTGAATATATACCCAAACATAGTTTCATGTTAATGTAACCACACTTCATCTTGTTCTGAGTGAGCCAATTCTCCTATTGGTCATATATCTTCATGGAGCTCTAAGGCATACTACTGAAATAGTCATAGACACCTCAAAATATCACACTGAGCAGTGCAAATACCTGAGTTATAAAAGATCTTGACTGACTTGAAATAATGACTTGATTCAGTTTCCACTACATTTATCATTCTTTCCTCACATGACTTTGGGAATTGCTGTCCAGCTTTTATTCAGAAAATAAGTACTTTACATTCAAAATCAAAACACAATGGGTTTGAAGTGAAATATTCTGTGCAAACTCCATTTATCTCTCTCTATATATATTTATTATGAATTCAGGGATAAATCTCACTTCCATTAAATTCTGTGAGGATATTACCAATGCATTTAATAAGAACGGTGGCCAATGAATGGCTACAGTGAAACCTCGGACTGCTGAGTAGATAACATTTCATGAACTTGAAGTTAAAATTTCTAGGGCTTGTATTACCTGTGCCTATTTTGTTGCAACATTTTTTATTAATCATATTTTTAGATCTCATCTAAGACCTGAATATTTGGAACTCTCCAGTTAGTACTGATGTTTAACTGATGGATTCTTTCTTCTTGTTGTTCTTTATAGGCATATATTATTTTCACATGATTTATTTTAGTTCTGACTGCATCTGGTAATTTTTTCATTGGCATTTTGAACACAGATTTCAGTGTCCAGTTTCCTATACTTTTGACTTTTAAACCTATTAATTTCAAATCTTGGTTTATCTCATCAGGGCATTGCCTCTCATTGTCAGCTGAGCACGTAAGTAAACTTTGATTGGAGTTACATAGGTAACTTATTTCTATTAAGTCTAGTAAACATTTGATTGTGCGAAGTAGCAAGCATGTATGTGGAGGTGAATGGCATCTTATGGAGAGTTGTTCATGGGAACTCAAAACCCTTCAGAGAAGTGGATTCTAAAATTTGGCTTTTATCCCAGCAAATCAAAAGTCAGATAAATCCAGAAACTTAAAATACAGAATTGGATACATACAAGTAAATATATTTGTAAAATGTATTTATATTGTCATTCTTCTTGTGAGCTGATAATTATCTGTTTTATCCCGACAAAATGGTAGCAAAGGAGAGCAAAACAATACAAAAGAATTCATCATGTACTTGCCAGTGTGTCCCTAACATACACCCTTTTTAATGTCTGAGACTGATGATACTCCAGTTATTTCTGCTGGGCGTTTTTACACAAAAATACTATGTTATGTTTTGGAAACAATTATATTTAAGGGAAAGATTAAGACAATCATTTGAACATGAACTGACAGGTTTTCTTGAGAGAGTTTATATAATTTTGGACTACAGAACTTCCTAGATAACCTTGCGTGGGCCTGGTATTTCAGATTTGCTGGTAATGTGTTCAGCAACAGTCGCTTTTTCGTTAAAGAAAAAAAAAAGGAAACAAGAAAGGCTAGACAAGAGAGATCAATCTATTTTATAGTGTAGTTTCCTGGAAATAAAGTCAAATTTACAAATAAAGTGTAAGATAGAGAAAGCAGAAGTTTATTCTGAAAGCTGGGATACTCAATTGGAAGGAGATACTCATTCCCATTTCCAGACTCATCTATATAGTTTTTTTTATATATATATATATATATATATATTTAATTCTGTTCTGCTAGGTTGAAGGATTAGATTTCATATCCATATATTTTATCCTTATGAAGTCTGAGCAAGGCTAAGGTAGGAGAGAGGCTTTGCTATTAAAAGTTAGATTAATACTGTACTCATTTCTTCAAACACTATTGTATTTTACTACCAGTTCTCCAACTAAACGATTCCAAGAAGGCAACCAAAGGATTACGATCTCTAGAGAGATAAGGCTCTTAAGAATTTGACGTTGGAGCATATACACCATTTGACTACTCACTGAAGTGAGAGCAAAGATTGCATTAACTAATTGGGCAATAGATCAGGGTTTACCTCCATTTTAACTACAAATATTGCTCAATACTTTAATTTGACATAATGTTGTCCACTAAGCAGAAATAGTCATATGATTGTATGGTAATAACCCTGGAGAAAACAGTATATGTATGCATCTCTCCAGTATTGTAGGATACAGAGAGGTCTAATGTAAATTCCTAGGATATTATGAAAGAGCGAATAGATTTCAATAACTTGTCTTTAGACAACTTAATCAAGTTCTGTTTTATTAGTATTTTCACCTATTTCTGCTTTTGAAGCTCTCCTGAAAATCAAGACAAACTTTAATATGTAGTTATGAGTGTGCAAGGGGGTATGTGTATGTGTATGCAACCGTAAGTGTATGCACAATATCTATTAATTTCCTAATTGGTGTCAGCTGTGGATTCTTATGGCTCTTTGTACTGAATTTTACCTTTCTGGTTTTGTTTTATTTTATTTTTAGAAGTATGCTTTCCTGCTCTTTCCTTTTCTTCAGGCTATTGTTTATCCTGATGGAAAAGTTCCTTAGAATTTGGATTTCTATCTTTAACATAAATATTGACAACTTGCTTGTGACTGTACTGCCTATAGAAATAATAAAAGACAGACTGAATTGCACATAAAATGTCCAAAATCAACTTCTAAGTGCAAATATATTTTAAATAACAGATACATTACTATTAAAATAATGATGTCCATGGTTACAAACTACAAGGAACATCTACAAATTTAATATGCTTTCAGCGCAGAAGGAAGAGAATATCTCATTTCATGAAATAATACTAGGGAACTTAAAAAAAGAGTTCATAAGAATTATTGACAAACCACGTCTGTTTTCCCATATCCAAAAAAAAAAAACCCTCATAGCTGAAACAATGCTTTTCATCTTTTATTTTATTTTTTCTATTTTGGCTAAGCATTTATTAACCCCTATTCCCCCATTATTGCTAGTTTTCTTCAAAAAATGTTTTGAGCAAAGGTTGATTCTCCTATATCTTTCACACTTCCTTTGTGCCAAGCTCCAGCTACGCCTCAGTAAGATAAAAAATAATATGACAAAGGTTTGCTTTCATCATACTGTAAGTACAGCAGTGATTAATATTATAGAGAAAATACTTCAAAGCATGAGTCCTTTTCATAAGAAATTGCCAAGCCAGTTCTCTAATTTTTCAAAGAATTTCTTCTCCTCTGACTCTGAAGATGATACTTAGGCTAAGGAAAAATATCAAATGTGTATTAAACAAAATCTATTACACCAGTTGTGATTTCTTTTTCATTCATTTTTGTTCAGAACGGTTTATCCTCTGAAATCTTATATCCTCTTGACTGTTGCCAGAAGGTTGAGGGAGGTGATCCTCCCCCTCTACTCAGTTCTGGTGAGGCTACACCTGGAGTATTGTGTGTAGTTCTGGGCTCCCCAGTACATGTGGGACTTCTAAAAAAGGTCCAGTGTAGAGTGACAAAGATGATTAAGGGCCTGGAGCATCTATCGTACGAGGAAAGATGAAGTGAGCTGGGCCTGTTTAGCATGGAGAAGATTGAGAGGGGATCTGATCAATATGTATAAATACTCGAGGGGAGAATGTAGAGAGGATGGGGCCAAACTCTTGTTTGAAATTCTGTGAGATGACCAAGCCCTGGAACAGGCTGCCCAGAGAGGTTGTGAAGTCTCCTTCTCTAGAGATCTTCAAAACCCACTTGGATGCCACCCTGTGCCACGTGCTGTAGGTGTCCCCGCTGGAGCAGGGGGGTTGGACTAGATGACCTCTAGAGGTCCCTTCCAACCTCAGTCATTCTGTGATTCTGTGATTCATTGCCGCATGAAGGAATGGAAAATATGACTTCAGAGCTCAAAGATACTATTGGGGAATAAATAATAAACCATCTTGGGCCCTAACCACAAGATTTGAGAAAGTGGTTTTGTCAATGATTTTTTTTTTTTTTTTTTGGCCAAGAGGCATCTTAAATAATAAATCCTAATCCAACATGAATTTTGGATTTTGGGTTAAACATCCTAGGAGATCTTTCCTGTTTAGCTACAGGCTGAATCAAAAATAAATATATAAAATATTGCTGTTTGATCCAAAAGAGTATCAATATCTTTTTTTTTTTTTTTAAATGAAGCTTTATGCATACAATGCTGACTTTTTCTTGAGTGATAAACTCAAGGTATAAAATATGTAGATATATATAGGTTAAATTTCCATTTTTAACGAATCTATTGTTACTCCTTTCAAGCTCCTTTTGATGTAGGTAAATTTTATATCAAAAAGATTAATCCTCTTATGTTCACAATGGTAGATAAATGTTGATAAAGTTTCTTTAAATAGAAAACTGTAGGGAGGTATGGCTTCTAGGTTTGGATGTACAGGGGATATCCCTGACCTCCATGTGACCCCGGGGCCTGGAGCATGCTCAGTCAGGCTGGCGGGCCTGGCTGAGCAACTCTTAACACCTGTGCGGAAGGCTCCAGAAGCCTGAAGGTGGGGGCTGGAGCTCCCGAGCAATCTGCTCCTGCCAACTGACCACCCACCAACAGAGTTCCACCAACCACTGGGGTCCCGTAATTAGCATCCACCCAATTCCTTACCTCACTCCTCCCTTTCTCCTCCCCCTTACCTTCCCTATAAAAGTTAATGCATTTCCTGATTAAAGTTTGGTGGTTGACCCTGATCTCTGAGAGATTGTTTTGTTGACTGTCCACGTAGGCTTCCCTCTCTTCCTGGCAGCCTATCCCAACCAACCTTCCTGACTGAGGAGATCCAAGCCTGGTAACATCTGTGCCGCGCCTCCCTCTGCTGGCGCCGGCTTGGGGGTGAGTGGGCCTGGGCATCCCTATAGGGTGGCGGGGGTCCCGGGATTGGCATGACCCAGGAGAGATCACGCGCGTGCGGCAGGCCGAGAGCCGTAAGGCCCGGAGGTCTCATTGGCAGCGCCACGTTATGTTGGGGGCCGCAAGGGGCCTTGCGTCCTGTTACAGCAAACTGTGCTAGATCTCAGGTAATAATCAATGTTAAAATGACAAACTACAACTTTTTGCCTAGCATTTTAAGTCCAACGCACAGACATAATGTAGCACGAAGAGATGTTCTAAGAGGAGTATTTTTTTTCCCAGATAACCTTTCGATAAACATATTATCTTGTTTTTAACCTGAAAGCAGAATTAGCACTCACTGTGAAATAAAGTATTGATATTTGCATTAAATTAAAAAAGAACATAAATCAAAGACATTTCTTCTAGATTGATTTGCTGAAAAACACAGCAAAAAATAATAGCACTGAACAAATAAATAATAAAAAAGATAATTCGGACTCAAATTCACCTCCTGAAGAAGAAGAGTGCAAAATTATTGATTTCATCAGTGCAGCAACTCTTATTTCAGCAATAAAATGTACTGCAAACACTTTCCATTTCAGGAGCACTTTGGCATACATCACTGATTAATTTTGTCTTGTGAGCTAGGATTCATACCTGTAAAGAAAACTTTTTAACTCCATATTGGATTTTACTGACACTACTGATTTTTTTCTACATGAGAAGTGCACACAATGTTCTTGTCAAAGTGTTGTAAATAAATAGAGAAAGATCTCAAATTCCTTACACTTATTTTGAGGATCAAAAAGCAGGAAGTGAGTTTGGATTTTTAAAAGATCTAAATGTATTTGTGACAATGTCCCTGTGATTTTCAAAGGTATTTTGGATTAAGAGATTATGAACAGCAATCTTAGATTGCATTGACCAAACTAGCTTTAGATAAGCTAGTAAATAGTTAATTTGGTCTAATAAGTTTAAACGAGCTAATTCATCATAGCATCACAAATAGACAGATAAACAGAGTCTGCCACTCTCGAGAAAACTCAGATTCTACCAAAATGTGGTTGCATCAGGTTAATTAAAAAATGTTCCCAGGGGACCTCATGGACAAGGAACATGACACCATTGAAAAATCAATATCTCTTGATGAGGACTGTGGTTTGTAATTCATCACCATAAAACTGTGCAAAAGAAAACTGAATGTTATCTTACCTTGGTACTCTGCAGCTAGGGACACTATATAAGGGGTAGTTGTAACCCACTCATTATTTTTCTTTTAATTATCAATAAGTTTTTGTATCCTTATTTCACATACTTTCTTTTGGTGCTGGTGAGTATCTTCTTAGAAAACCAAAAATCACAAGAATGGGATTCTCTTTTTCTAATAAGAACATACTGATCCTCTTCTGTGATTGTTCACCTTCTAGTGAAGCTATCCAGCTAGATAATGTCACACTTTAACATCATGTATTCTAACATGTCATATGAGTTGCTCTACAAAATATTAGTGATTTAGAACTCTTTTGAATTTATCTTCTGAAAATATTTTGACAAACTTACTTGAATTTATTTTCATGTGATAATGTAAAAAATGGTTCAGTGCAGGTTTACATGTGTAATATATTAGGTTATTCAAAACAGATAGACTTAATGAACATTTACAAATGCATTTCATATTGAGTAACACTTCTTTTTCTGCCTCTTATTATTGTTGAATTTTATAAAAATAAAATATTTATTTTATTTTTATTTACTCACTTCAAAAGTAGATTGCATTAAAGAAAACTTTCTTAAGGGAAGAGTGAGAACCGCAGATTTAAAAACTCTGACTTGGACAATAGACTTCCATCTCTTTAGAAAGGACAGGAACATCTGATAACTTATAATATATATATATTTATTGAATATGTGACTTTCCTCTCTTTAATAGTCATTACTGTCTCTTCAGTAGATAGCTGGGTTCTTTTTTTTTGAGGAGGAGTGGGAATTGGATCTGATAGAGGAGAATGAGCATTGTAGGAAGAAATATGCAGAACAGAATAAACCTAAGATTTTTATTATCACACCTACTGTTTTACCACTCCAGCTGATGATGATAGGAACCTCTCTAACATTTTTTGAGAGAGTTACATTACTTTTATTAACATGTATCATTGGCTTTTGAGGACTGAACAGTCAGAGAGGAATTTCCAGTGTCCTGTTGATGTTAATACTGGTGATCAGAATTAGAGATTTTTGAAAAGTCATAATAATTGTTATATCAAAATAACTAATCTTATGACAAAATCATACTATACCCAGAGTTTATTAAGGCATTTTATTCACATGTGTTGGAAATAAATTTGCATAAAATAATAAAGATATTACTTGTTTTTGCTATATATACCAAGTAGATTATAAAGGTTATGAATTAGAGTCACTAAGCAAGCACTCTTATGTTTATATTCTATTACAGCTACACTGTACAATAAAATGTCTGTTGCATTTTATTCAGCAAGTTAGCAAGCCTTTATAAATGATAGATTAGCAACTATGATATTGTTTTTATAGGAACACCAGCAATATATGAAATTTCTTCTACATGTAACTATTAAAGATGTATTGTAAATTCACTGTAAAAAGGCTGAATTATATATGGTGTAATTTTTGGAAAATAAACAGAGGGATAAATCAGTACTATATAAGATTACTATTTGAAAGAGAGACTGCTGATCTTGCTTTTTAGACTTACTGTGTAGGTAGCTTTTTAAAAATTGCCTTGTGTTGCAGGAAACCAAACTCTATTATCAAGTTGAAAGCATAAGTCTTAGTTTTACTGGCCTCAGTTGCTTTAATATATATTATTTATAGGAGAATTAATACTAATTTTGTTACCAGACAGACAAAAGACATAACATTTATCTCATCATAAAACCAGCCAACTTAGAAAATTTATTGGTGGAAATCTCTGTGTGTTTGGGTCTATGTGTATCCAAGTTGATGTTATACTCTTACGGTGCAGTGGCAGAATCCTTAGGTCTAAACTAAGAACAGCTATTTACAGCAATGGCTGTCTGGTGACTATATCACCTGAAGGACCCTTCCGCAGAAGATCAAACTGCAAGCCTTAATTTGTTGTTGGTTAGGAAGAGAACAGTAAGACTGGCACTAGGCAAAGCTAACATTAAAAATACCTACAGTGAAATCCCAATAAGATCTATTCATGGACTGTTTTAAATATTTGCTAAATAGTTGTCTTCTGTCCCACTGAAGAACTTTAAGAATCTTGTCCATGCTTAGCTATAAAAGTAAGGCAATAAAATAGGATATTTGCTTCTTAGCTTTTAGTAAGAAAAAGAATTTTCTGTGTTTTCCCTAAACCAAAGATACCATTATTTCTTAAATAACATTGAAGATGGGGAAAAAAAAAACACACACAAACACACAAAAAGGTTTGGAAAGATAAATAAATCAATGAGGTTACAAGACACACTAAATGCAGATTTAAAACTCAGATGGCAGCTTTTTATATATACTACGTACTACCCAAGAAAAAATGTAATACTGATTAAATTGTGTTGCTTGTATGAAAAAGCTAACAGCTGTTTTATAAAATTTGTAAGAGTATAGCTCACTCCTCTGATTTTCCTCTGATTTTTCTAATTGAATACTATGATCCTACAGTTGTACATGAGTAATTTTATGCATCACTAATCCCTGCCTTGCCCTCAGTAAGGGTGATTATATGAATAATGTTTACATCAATTGTTTCTAAATAAGCAACCAGATAGTATAAAGAGAGAAGCGAATGCAATAGAAAATTTATAACAACACCAGAAAAACAAAAGAATGTAAAACAAACAAAACAGACAAAAAAACCTTCTGTATGACCTGAGTACAGATTTTTAAACATCTGTTTTTCAATATCTGATTGTTATGTCTTTAGATCTCCTCTACATGCCAGTCTGAGGTTGCTCTGTATTAAGCAAATGCTTGCACATATGGGTAATCTTTATGGGAAATGAGATTACAATAAAATCTAAATGGAGATTTTTGAATGGGTATACATTATATTCCTTTTTTTTTTTTTTCCTACTGAGGTGTTTTGGTTAAGGCTCTGACAAATCATTTGATAAAAGAAATACTCTTAAAATTGTTTAAGAACCACCTCATCTATGCTAAAGTAACCATAAATTTAGTATCCTAAAGACTATTGTTTTAACCAATTTAAAATAATCAGCATTTGTCTCTTCAGGGATTATATATTAGAGGTCATTTTGTGTTTGAAGATTTAGTAGTTTACACATACAAACTTTGCACAATCTAATCCACAGTTCCAAATGTTATGTGCATTTTAAACATACAGAGTTTGAGTCAGTACTACCTTCACAGTACTGAATTGATGAGATTTTTGCTTATAGAGGGACCATGGAAAGAGTTGAGAAGTGTTACCATTCTATTTGATATCTGCAGCCTATTCAGTCTCTTTGCATGACTATCTCTCTGCCTAGATGAGAGAACTGGAAAACAACCTCATATGTGAAATAGTTATATTGAGACTATATTAGAACTTTTTTTCCCAAGTGTAAGTACAGAAAACCTTTATGCTTTCTGAGCTTTCACCAATACAAAAAAAAAAAGATATATACACTGACAAACTGATTTTTCTAGTAAGCATAACAATGAAAACACTCCTCTACACATAATTACAATAAAGGCTAGGGTATAGTTTAAACCCTGAGGGTACTTGCTTTGAGAAATCAATTTTCTTAAATCTATTGCTAGACCTATTATTATTATTATTACTATTATTATTATTATTTTAATCAGCAAGATGATATATGTTGGATGTTTTTATTTCAGTTTTTCCCTTGGTCAAAATCAGTTGATGCGCATGAACTGAGAAGATAATCTGCTGATACTGCTAAATAAATCATCTGCTGTCTTAGAAGTGTCTTGCATGCTCATTTGCATTTAGTTCAGGTCAAGGAGCTTACTTCAGCCATTATCTTTATTGGAAATTTTGCATTCTTTATAATTTAATTTTATGATTTTCTTTTCGGAATATATAGCTCCTTGTGGAATAAGGAATTCAGTGAGTGGGGATTTAGGAAACATCTGTCATCTTCATACAACATCATAAACAATGGACATCTCAGATGATTGTTAGTAAATGGATCGTATTATACAGAGCAGAATAAAGCACAATCATCCACTGAAACATTATGTAGTGCACATTACCATTCTGGTTTTAAATTACAGCTAATGTGACACTGTAATCTGCATGACAAACTCCCAGACACTATACTAGGAAAATAAAGGTACCAGAGGAAGAGAAAAAAAAATTTGAAATTTCTCAAATATATTTAAATAAAGGACCAAGAGATATTTAGTTTTAATATAGCTAAAGTAAAACATCAGTTTTTACTTACAATTCCAGATCTGTTTAACATGACAGAAAAATATACATTTTTTTCACCAAGCTATCTAATATGGTTTGTTAATATCTAGTTAACAAACATGAAATTTTTAAACCATTTTATGTTTGTCTTTATTGTTTTCATATCTACTCTTCCAGCACGAATGCCGAAGCCCATAGTCTTTGCTAATGAGGGTTTTCAAGAATGGTCAGAATAATGCATGAATGTTAGCAATATATTGTTGCAAGTTTTTTGTTGTTGTTATTTAACACATCCTGTATTTTAGGGGAAGGCTATTGGCACATAATATTCTTCAGGTTTAAAAGTAATATTTTTCTAAAAACTTAAGCATGTTTTGAAGTTGAAATTATTGATTTGTGTATAAAGTTCCCATTGAATATCTAAATAATATTAAATATAAGAAGTTTAGAAAATACTAGAATTAAAGTGGTGGTCAACTTTCATTCTGCCCACTTATTTTTTTAATATTTTAATAGTCATGTTAAGGAAGGAAGACAAAATTAAAAGTCCTATGAGACTGTATGGCAAATATTTAGAAGTATCTTTGGATACTCATATACTTAATTTAAACCTGCTCCCTTTTTAGCTCTCATAACCTTGAACTACATAACATCTTGCTTAAGAATTGCCTCCAGCAATGAAGGGCTGGAGGTTCCCTTTTGTGATAAAGTAAACATCAAACTAAAGTAAGATCTTGTGCTTAGATCTTTATAGTGCCAGAAGGAAACAAATATGAACTAAAGTTTCAAGTAGTCTTTACTCTGCCACTTCACAACTTCTGGATGCTGGATGCTAGGATTAGCTTTGTTGGCTCCTTTTCTTCCTCCACTTCTCTTTACTGTTCTGCTCTCCCAGTTTTCCCACTTCTTCTGGAATGTTACACAGGTATCTAGACTGATCTCATCATATCTTCCATGTCTTTCCTCCAAAGATAGAGAATAGAAAACAAAGGTAAGGCAGCTTTCTTTTGGTACTGTTATCTTGTCAAAGAGGACCAACAGTACCAGGAAAAAAAACTTGCCCAGCCTGTGCAGTTCTTGACTGAAGTTTATCTGCAAAAGATAGAAACTTTGAACACTGTTGATACCAGTTTGTTCCTCTAGTCTTATCATAGAATCATAGAATCATAGAATGCCTAAGGTTGGAAGGGACCTCTAGAGGTCATCTAGTCCAACCCCCC
>JAWLRI010000202.1:144541-158436 GCA_034781795.1 Crypturellus tataupa | reverse complement strand
GCGCTGCAATAAAGTGAATGCCTGCTTCTTAATACTACATTGGTGTTAAGAGGTTTATTCCGGATTTTCGGTGACACCATGAGGTGCAAACTCCCACCCAACCCGTTCAATTAGACTCGATACGAGTTAGAACGGAGGGACTTTTATTAAAGGTAAGCAATGATTTTTATAACTTCGGTCAGGGGAGGAGAGTAGGAGGAGATTGGGAGGAGTTCAGTGGGAGCGGGTGTCGATAGGAGGTTCCCTGTCGCTAGGCGGGTGGCCTGGAGCGGCAAACTGCTCCAGGCCCCCACCTTTGGGGCCTCCAGCCCCCACCCTCATGGTTCTGGCACCTTCCAGAAGGTGCCAGACCCCGCGCAGTCAGGACTGCAGGCCTGACTGCGCGTGCGCAGCCTCCAGGGGTCATACAGGGGGCACTGGGACCCCCCTGTACACAGCCCCGGTGCGCATGCCTCAAACTGATGTCATTTAAAGTTCATCGATATATTCTATTGAGGCTCGAAATCCCAAACTTAACCTCCTACAGGATTGGATACTACAGAGAAAAAGGGTCTAAGTTGTCTACTGGGGCCAGGATGACCCAGTTGGTCACTGGGGAGACAATAAGATTTAGGGATCAACATGTGTATTTCTAAGGTAGCTGAAGGGCACTGGATCCAGGGGTAAGCTACTGGATAAACTGAGTATTTAAGACCAGCTACCCGAATAGTGTGTATATATGTATATTTTATGCTGATGGACACATATCCTGAGTAGCCAGAGAGGGAAATAAGGCCAGAGTATTGATGCCGTTTGTGTTAGGATGCTGCCTTCTGTTCATGTTAACCTATGTGTCAAGCCATGTATTGTGTATGTATATGCATACTGGCAATATACACTCAACTTTGCTACTATCTGGACATTGCGACATGAAGCTGCAGCAGCCTCATCTCTGTCAAGGTACTAGATTAAAGTAAAAAAATAAAATAAAATAAAAATAAAAGGAAAAAAAAAGAGATAAATCTTACAATCTCTGTCACTTGAATGATAATAGATGCATATGAAGTAGCAGTAGATTCCCAATCCTGTTTCTCTTCCATGATTTGTTACAATCTCTTGCTGTGGTTGTGGATCACTGAACGCTATGTATTGTCCTTTTTTATGTCTGGCAGTGGCCTTCTGCAGGACAATTTGTGCTATTGCAGAATGAAATTATGCAGCTTGAAGCACACTATTAACACTGTACAAGGTTTACCAGATGTCCAGATATCAAATTGATTTGTATAAAGCCTGTGGACATTGCAAGCCAAATGTTATTAATCAGCTGCAAAGAAGTTAGAGGCAAACAGTTTGCAACCAGTTTCTCTGAAAATATTTATTCTTCTGTATGAGAATGGCAAGTCTATCCTACCTATTGCAGATGTAAACAGCACTTCTTAGAGATCACTGAATATATAGTTTCCTGAAGGAAAAGTCTTATTAATTTGCATTTCTAACACAGATAGAAGATATACATATTATAGATGGAACCAAGATATTAGTCTCTAAAAGCAGAATTTTGTATTTGACACATAGTAGTGATTTTTCTGTTTGACCTGTTTCTATTGATATAATATAAAAGGCAGTCAAAAATGGTTTTGAGCATAAGATACAGAAAGAACAAGAGAGGGAACTTACAGAGAACAACGAAAACAAACCAAATACCAGCTTGTCCAGCAATGTCAAATGGAAAATGTCATGACAGCAACAAAGAAATAGTAACCAAAAAGCAGATACAGGAATAGAGCAGATAATAGATATAGGTAAGGCAGTACCTGATGTCTTATTGTTATTCTTCTTTTTTAGACCGAGGAAAACACTCAAAAATACTTAAATATTACATTTATTGATCGTAAGAATAAAGAAAGTCATAATATATCAAACATTAGGGCTCATGCCTTAATGTTAGGCACTGAAAGAGCTGAGTGGGCGTAGGCTTACAGAACAGTTAATGAGAAACATGGTTTTGTGTAACAAAGTGATTCAACCCATGTGAGATCTGAACCATCCTTCAGAGATGTCTACCAATGCCTGTTAACTATAAAAGCATGCTAGCATGATTATGATCCAACTAGGAAACCCCGATTTGCTACCATATTTAGATATGATACACTCAAACTCTCCACTCAAACCATCTCTAGAAGGTGTGGTTGACAAAGCTCTTACCGTCTTTGCTGATGACAAAGCTATTATTATTTTCATCCTAAGGTCTTCAAATATATCCTTCTCATTTTCTGCAGTCTGCACTTGTAACATTGTAATTGAGATGTCATTTTTGAAATGTATGAAATTTCACTGGGTCAGTGCAACAGTGCAGATGTAACAACCCCAATCAGGTCTTTTACTACTTTATGATTTTAGTTGATAACTTTAACCACCGTAAAGTATACAGAACTATCCTGGTTACTTTGTGTATACTGATTGCTAAATGCCAATATAATTAAGTGGTAAAAAAACAAAATACAGTTTTTCATAATAAATCTTTTAATATGACATATCTTAATGAACTATAAGCAATCCCTGTTTAAGAAAAGATGAAGCAAATTTATACTAACTGATTTAAAAAAAAAAAAAAAAGAGTGAGGACGTAAAGGAGTATACTGTTACGGTATTTAAATGTCAGACCTACTGGATACGTTGCTCATATGAAACAGAACTACTTATTAGTGTTGCCCGAGAACACATTTTTAGAGTGTCATGTGCCAATTAACATAGTACATGTGAACAGAAACATAATGAATTTGAGAGGATAATATTGCTATATGAAGAAAATGTCAACAAGAACATAATCAGCAGCTATAACATATGGTATATTGAGTTCAACAGCTTGTTTATACCATCTTGAATCTCCCACTAACAAGATCTCTATTAATAAAATACAAAGGAACATAGCTGAAGTGCAATTCAGAAGTGTTACTTTCTTTCAGAGGTTTGGGCATGAGAAGTATATTAGAGATTGATGTAGTTTCTAATATCAAACCTGATATTGTATAATTCAGTGAATTTTGTATAGTATTAAGCTTAATTCAGAATTTATTGAAGTTGCATAACATTGCTTACTAGCTGAAATAGTTGTTGCACAGAGTATTTTGGGGTGTGGGCATATGTGTACATATTTTGGAACTATTTGTGTCTGGAATCTCAATAATAACTATTTTCAAAAGTAAGTGTACAGAGATAAATTCATAACTCTTCTGGGATGTGCTTTGTTCATAGGTCATAACATAAATGAACATAAATCATTTAAATAATTAAAGGAGTATTTTTTTTCCAGAATTTTACCCTGGAAGTCTTATCTGGTAAAGCAGATTCTTGAGCTAAGTTTTTTGAAATTTTGTGGCAGTGAAATATCAGGGTTACACTGGAAGGGATATCTCTCTCACCTTTCTAATGCTTTGAGAATACTTAATGTCCAGAAGGCAAGTGTACCAACATTTTCTTAGAACATCTCAGCCAGTAGGCAGAGAAAAGCAGATATTAGGTAGACAGGAGATCTGAGACTTAAAAGGTAAATCTTGCTGTATTTACAAGTCTTTGTTCTTTTATAACTTATGAGTGATAATTTTAAAGCCAAGTCATTAGCGATAGTAATTTTAATTTTTGATATAGCTGAAAAGAAACAAGTTTTTAATCAAAACCCTGAGGTTTTTCCTTTATAATCTTACCAGAAAAGATCATCAAAGTCTTCTCTCCTATCTTCTATTCCTCTTTTCCAACACCTTTATAAAGGACATTAGTGACATATGCTAATTAGTTCTTATTAAAGTCACTGTAAATTGGTCACTGTCTTTCCATGATCATTCCTTTTCTAGTAGGTGCAGTCAATCTGAAGCCACACATTATCTAAGAAATACAGTGGATCCAGGTGCATATTTTCTGGATTTAGATTTTCTGCTGCAGCCGTAGACAGTCTTAAGTTTCTCACAGCTGATGCAGAGGATACAGCTGGAAAAGAATGAAGTTTCATCTCTAAAGCTTAATTTTAATGTCTTTTTCTCAGAAGGGAAGGGGATATCAAGAATGCAACTCAGCTCTTAAAGTCCTTTTAATTTTCTTTTAGAAATGGTCCTATACTGTAAGTAAACGCGAGCGGCGCCGCCGACCGACGTTCTCGCGCGTTGCCCCGACCGTCCGGCCCGCGCGGTATCCCGCCTGTGTCCCAGGCCGTACTTTATTAACCCCTCTCCCAACCGGCCCACCGCCACGGGAGTATCCGGAGCCCACCCTCGCGGTGCCAGAAGTGTTCGCCACGAGGGCTCTCGAGGCTGCGTGTTCTTTTCCCCCGCGATGTGGGAAATCCCCTTTCCACCCCAAGGGGCGAGGCACCCCCTTACCGCTCCGGCGTGCAGCTACCAGGGGGTGATAGCCGTTGATGTTCCTCGGAGCACCGCCCAAGAGTCAGGATCACCGCACAGCAGGCGCTAGGGGTGTGACTACCTGTCGCTGCGCTTGCCAGTTCACGCAGTGAACCAGGATCAGCGACAGTAGTACCGGGAGTGCTCCAAAGTAACAACCAAACCAACCAAAGAAGAAGCAGCGGGGGCAGCCTTTATTCAGCAAATACATCAACTTAAATAACTTCTGGTAAGGGGAGGAGAGCGGGAGGAACAGAGAGGAGCAGGGACATGAGTGGCGGTATGCTAATGTGGAGGTACTTCTTCATTGGCCCGGCCTTGTTGCTGGGCCGTCAGTCCTCCAGGGGCAGATGCTCCAGGCCCCCCACCCTCAGGGTTCCAAAGCCTTCTGTAAGGCTCTGAACACTGCTCAGTCAGGCCTGCCTGAGCATGTGCCAGCTGCTAGGGCCATACAGGGGGCATCAGGACCCCCCTGTACAACATTCGAGAGCGCATGCCCTGCTTTGATATCATATGAGGGTCACCATTCCTTTCAAGGGGGCCTAAAACCCCAAATCTAACTCCCTACACTATACCATTGAATTCTATTCTGTACCAATGAATGAAGGTCCTAAGGCTTTTTACCTGGACTAAGCAATTAAGAGCTTCAGACTACAAGTTATAGTATTAGTAATGGATTCTGACTGTCTAGGAGAGAAAGACACAAATATGAAGAAAAAGTCAGGGCAATGTTATTTATAGACTGGAAAAAAAGTAAATCTGTAGCAATGATGATATGCTTAGCTTTTACCATACCACACCACTTTCCAAAAATCTCTGTTCCAAAAGAATGTTGTTTGATGCAAATTGAATCTTATACATTTGTGTTCTTTGGTTTCACTTTATGACAAGAGTCCCGTCCTCTTATGTTTAGTGGGTCCCTTATCTCATGAAATCTCATTCAAAAATCCAATTGCCTACTTGTGCTCTAAATATATTCTGTTGTCTATTCTAAATAAACAAATCTAAATTTATGAAGATAGAACATATTCTGGGGTTTTTTTTTGAAACTATGACAATAAATTTTTATTTTTATTTTATTTTGTTTTGCACATAAAGGAAATAAAAGACTAAACTATTTTTCAGATTTACAACCCATTTTTAAATCTCAGAAAAACATGTTGATAGCAATTCACAATTTTACAAAGATGATTTTGAAGAAAATGTAGAGGAATCCAGTTGAAATTCCAGAAAGATATGAATAATCTGAGCATTTCTTTTTAAATACATACTAAGGATCACACTGAAAAGTTTCTCAAAATATGTAATAGTTAAAGTGTTTACATCTAACAATTTTTACATATCATCTAAATTTTCTTAAAACTTTCTAACGTGGCATTTCATTGGCTTATTTATATGAAGAATGGAAGAATACAGCATGATTTATCACTGTAATAATTTGTAATAACTTTTCCAGTTGTTTATATTGGTCTTGTATTCACTGTGTAGCCATAACACAATTTACTTTCTGAAGACTATCATCTAGACTATGTTTGAAATGATGCTAAAGCAGAAATTGCTAATTGCCTGAAAAGGTATTAAACTTTTCTGAGCCAGGCACTCCACAGCTACCTGATTCTTACATCCATCAGCACGGACAAATACCTGGTCTTCTTTATGTATCACTCAGCTGGGACAATCTAATAAATATTGTTTCCATTGAAGATCATGTTCTCCTCAAGTAAAGGAAGGACAAGAATTTCCCTTGGATGCTTTGAATGATTTCCTAAGTGGTTAAAGAATTAATATGATTGATATCCATATTTCCATTGGAACAGAGTAGCTGACAGCCTTAGCGTGTTCTGACATTTTTATTCTCCTTTACATAAAAAACAAAACTAAAAAAAAAAAAAAAAAAAAAAAAAGGAAGTTCCCTTGAACAGAACAGGCTCTACTGAAGTATTTAAGGATTATGTAGTCTGTATTCTGTGCAGCAGGAAATAAATTGCACCACCAAAATCCGCCATCTCAGAAGAGTATCTCAGGTAAGATTTTGTGGTAACTTTCACTCTGTGGTCCATAGCAGATCATCCCAAACTTTATCATACATAAAAAAAAAAAAAAAAGGAAAAGAAAAAAAAAGAAAAAACTAACTTCCTTAATTTGCACATGAGCAACCAGTTTTGGCTGATAAGCAATAAGGGATTATTAACATCTGTTAGACGACATTTTGTCCAAGAGTTTTCATCTCTTCAGGCTCTTCTGCTTATTTCCTGACATCACCATGTTATTTTTTTTTCTCATGTTTTTGTCAATTAAATCACCTTTTTCCAGATTAGAGAGTTATCAGCAATTTCCCTTAAGAGTTTCTTTTTTTTTCACTTTTTACATTTTTTGCTCTTAAACTTTCAAGTGTTATCAAAAACTTAATTTCTGTAGTAGTTCTAGAGACTTAGCTAAAGCCTTTTATTGTTATGCTTGCCTAAACTTATAATTTTCTTGTCTTTAATGTGCTTATTTGATGTTTGAGGTCAGGTCTTCTCTTCCTATTTAGCGGCCTCCCTTCCTTGTATATGAATACATCTTTCATGAGTATACCTTCCTAGACCTTAAAAGTAACAATATTTTCTATTCTGAGGACTTGGACTTTTTTTTAGTCAAGAAACTAGACTCCTACAGCCATGCCTAGCAATACATGCAGTAGATCAAATTATATTGTACACTGAGTATTATTAAATGTCATTAATGTTGCAAAAGGTAAGCAGAATCACTCTATGAAAAAAAAAATGCCTTTCAGTAGGTTACCTGTACATGCCTACTATACTGCTTGTCACATTCATTTGTCATAAAAGTGTTTCTCATAGTCTCATGTTATCATTTAGTGTCTATATATACACGTAAGATTTGCCTGCATGGGTTCTGGGTTGTCTGTGAGATCTTTCTGCTCAGGGAGGTAGGCTTCTTATGCAAATGCCACGTAATTCTCTAGATGATTGTACATCTTGGCAAGGCAGTTGTTTGCACTGTAAATATTTTGCTCTTAGCTAAATTAGCACTTTATTTTATTTGCAAAATTTAAACAAAACAAAAAGGCAAGATACACTATGCTGAGACAATCATAAAGGAACGAGATGTGTTTGAGGGATTTTGATAGTTTTTCTCTCTACGAAGCTTATAGATCTCTGCATTTCAAAGTATTGTTGAACTTTATATTATAAGCAGAAATAAAATATCACTGGAAACGGAAAATAATTCTCAGACCTAACAACTTCTCCTTTGTTCCCATCACATTACACTGGAAATCTCTAGTTCCAGGTTTTCTCAGGGATTTAACTGTTCTTCTACTGGACACTCAAATATACACTAAGGTTTAAAGTCTGACAGAACTTATAATTTTGGTGTTATGAAAAACACCAATGAGTCCCATGAGTTCCCATGTGGTATGTGGTAGAATCAGCAAACACCTGTTATATTGAGTCTGAAGGCCAACATTCCCGTTCTTACTCTATATACAGAGTGTGGTATCCCTGCCTAGATATGTTACTCAAAAGTTTATTTAAATATCTGCCTTTGAGAAATGTGTGATGAATGTTGACTCCACTCCATACTGGAGGAAAAAGAAAAAAAAAAAGGGAAAAAAGAAAGAAGGAAGTCTGACAAATATTTAAACATAATTATTGGTATATGAACAGTAATTTTTAAATTATAATGAGATGGCTAACATTTCTAATTTGAATGTGATTTTGAGGAGATTATCTATTAATAGAAGTGAAAGTCATTTCAGTGTATTTATTTCAGTCAGTATATTCTGAATATGGTTTTACTGGCAAACTGGTTTGTATAATTCATCACTTGTACTGATTCTGTACCAGATGTACATTTGAATATTTTTAGTGAATGATTGATCCCAAATGCATTTTTTTTTCTAAATTTTCATATTATTTATCTTTTTACTTAAGGTTAAAGGTAAAAAGGATATTCTCATTTTTCATAAATACACTTGATAATGTCCCTTTATAGCCTTTTGACTGGTAATACCTGAATATTTTCATTTAAACATTTTTTTCCATCTACATCCAATATCTGTGGTTTTGTTCTCCTTAGCTGTTTAATGAATACATGTATGAGAACAGTGAAATCTTGGCTCTATTAAAGATAACTGAAAAATTTCATTTTGCAAGATATTGTAACTATTTGTTTTTGAGAAAAGATAGGAGGAAAAGGTTGCAATACTGATGCATTATGAGTACTTACTTACTCTTGTTACTGGAAATACTTAAATTAATGTTCAAGGAAAGGAAAAGCCATGGGCATGTTATCAAAAATAACACCTGTCATTTCTTGTATGTAGTCATGACCATATAGAAGACAGATTTTTTACTAGTATCAACTGAACAATTCCTTATATCCCCTGAGGAATATTTGTTAGTCATATCCCATTTCATTGTTTGTCTCTTATTGTTTTCTAGTCTCTGAGGAAAAATAAATTGGGTCCAAACATCTAAAACATTACTATCTGCAATGTCTTGAATACAGGCAATATAGACAATATGCAAGGACATAAAGATATTCTAAGTCTGAGGAAGATCATGCAGACCTTTTCAAAGGCTATTTGTGTGCAGTATGTACTAGACAAATTCCTCATTCTGAGCATCAGCCAGACCAAATTATAAGAAGGATGACCTTAGTGTAATACCAGGCAAAAATGTTGATTCATTTTCTTCTGAAGAAAATGCACCAACTTAACTTATTAATATGCTCTATACCTATTATTAATCTTCTGAATCATTGTAGTGCAACTTAAAAAAGCATAATTTATCCTGATAGCAAAATAAATGATATAGCCCAGTTGTCAAAGTTGCAAGCACACTGACATGGGCAAGCACATTTAAAATAAATGATTCCATCAGTAAAATGGATACTCATAAGAACACTATATTGATATGCAAGAAAATCTTTTTTTTTTTTTTTTTTTGGTCATGATATCTAAGTGACTACTTTCTGGATAATTAGAAGAGTCATGCTATCCTTTTCATATATTTCAATGCTAATATTTTGGAAAAACCCTAGAAGAGCAAAGGGTCAAGCTAAGAGCTAACTTTAAAATAAATAACCAAAAGGGAAAGAAGTATGCCTTGGTGTGAATACCACGGCATAAAAATTTGGAATGCATGAACAATAAATGCAAAAAGAAAAAACAAATCTTAAAGGTACTGATGGAGGTTCCTCTGACAGAAAAAAACCCACTGTGAATTAACTTTCCTACTAGATTTATACATCCATATTACCGGACTCTTTGCACAACCTAGCTATGAAATCACTGCACTAAAAAACAGGATAAAATACAGGGAATGCAATGAGTACATAATGTGAGATGTTAGCAAGTAAATGGATCTGTATGTGGGATAAATTATTTGATCTTTGGTATGTCTCCTGTGATTCCAAACTGTAGGCTTTATAGAATTAAACCCAGACATCTTTCTGATTCAGAAGGTCCCAGGAACCTACTCTTTCAAAGATCTCTATCATGGATATTGTTTGTACAGGACAAAACGTCCAGATATTTTTTCTTTTTTTTTTTCCTTTCTTTCTTTTCCTTTTTTAAGAAAATGTATTCAGTGCATTTCATTGAAGTGATATCTCCCTAGAAGAAAGTGACTTTAATTTACTTTTTAACAGATTTTGACTAAGAATGTATGCTCATGAATAAGCAAAAACAGAAATACAAAAATCCAATCTATATATCAGTATTTAAGAAATCTAACAGATGAATTATGCAGAAAAAGATTTGGATCTGTAGATCAGAATTCTTAGAATATCTGTAGAATAATGTTTAGTAGTATTATCACAGAATTACCACATATTATTTTTATGCTGATTTTTACATGGAAGTTTAATGGTGCATAAAAGAAAAGCAGGTATTTAGTTTTGTGGTCTCTTAGACTGGAAATAGCCCCTGTACTTTAATAGCACAGATAACTGAAAGCTAGAAGGATTTACTGAGAGAAGCATTATTGTATATTTGTCTTATTTTCATACACTTCATACACATCTCTTTCTGGGCAGGGATCAGACTAAACTGTCCTTTAGTCTTATCCATAAAAATTCTTCTTGCATGTCATAATAAGTTTTGATGTATAATTTAAAAAATGGAAAAGATTAGTTAGGCCTGAATTTGTAGTTTGCTTTGAGTTTCTATGACATATATTTCAATGAATATTTGTATGAAGAAAACTTTCCGATCATCTTAATAAAAGGAGTATGTTTTATTTTTCCATAGTTTTTCAATAGGTTCATGGCTGTCAGACAGCTTTGTTTTCTTTCTGTCATGTTTACTTGTATGTATGTGTAAATATTTGTATTATCTTTATCTATACTTATCTATAAAAGAAATAATATCTTATTTTTTAATTTAAAATACTGAAAAAATGCTGATATTCTTATCAAATACATAATTTGAGTATTTTGACATATTAACTTCATGAATATGTGTATTTCTCTAAAAGTATTAGAAAAATCAGTGGTAAAGATTCATTAAATATTTCTAGTATCTTATCAGTATTATAAAAGAGTATTTAATTACAGTGCTGGTAAAAAAAAATTCCAACATGATCTTCTAAAATGTAGAATATCATGGAGCAGGATCCTATACAAAAATATGATGTAGTATGTGTCCGTTTCTGTTTTTTTTTGCTTTAAGTTTTGTGATTCAAAAATCTTACCCAGAATAAATGCCCATAGTGCTGATTTGCTCTGGGTACTTTCATAGTGTAGTTTAGACAGGTGACTTGGATGAGAAATGATCATATGGAAACAAAACAAAACAAAAGAAAACTATTGATTAACAGAGAAATTCTGTATTTCACCAACAAGGTAAATGGTATTTTAAACCTTTTATGCTTTTTACTGCTTTCAAAGACTTGAATTCAAACAGTTGTCACTGGCATTGTAAAGGATTAAGATGGCTTGGATGTTTGACATATAAAAGTATCAGCACCTATTAGTGATAAACACTGTATTCTTTCCTTTCCTGATGGATTATATGCTCTTTCATTAAAAGCAAAGAAAGGATGACAGGGAAAAGCAATAATCTAGATTTTTTTTTCTCTTACAATGTGGCTGGCAGTAGAAGTGACTTTTTATATTTTTCTAAAAGAAAAAAAAAAGTGTCAATGGTAATTGATTCTGTTGGGAAAGGTATGATGGAGAAGTGTCTCTACTCTAAGCTCTACTCTCCCCCCATAGCTAAGGGGACTGTCAAATTGTGCTTCCATCAATTCTCTTCTAGACTTGTAAGGCAGAAGTGTTAACAAGAAAATGCTAAATAATTTAAACTTTTTTACCTGCTCTTTAGGAATAGAAATGTTGTATACCATACCAATAAATCAGAAATGGAGATTTTTGTAATTACAAGATTTTGAAAAACTCACAAGAAGCAACTAATTTAGTGTCACAAGCTCAACATAGAATCACAGTTCTCTTTCACATTTAGCAACTATAGCTGTGAATATATTAAAAGTAAATCTTTAATATAATCTTATTTAATATTATTTCTCTTTAGGTTACTTCTTTTTTCCCCTGGAAATAAGCTAAAATCTTAATCTTGGAGAGAAGGAACTGATGTAACTATATTTCTTTCTAACTGAAGCATTTCTTCCAGTTTCATTAAGATATTGCATATCCAGTTTTGAGAAATTGAGCATAACTAAAAAAATCTAATTCTTTATGCAACTTTGGCAGATATTCCACACTGTGATACAAACTAGGTCATCTACATTTTTTTTTTTTTTAGTGTAATGAGTTTTCCATTGTACAATGTCATCATTTCCCTCCTCATTTACTCTAATTGAGGGCAGTTTGCTTTGAATTAAATTTAGTTTTATGAGTGAAGTACCATGATAACAGCAAAGTCAAGGTGAATAGATTCTTCCTTCTTATTTACTTGACTAAACCACATTCCTATGTACTTCCAGTTAGGGAACAGAGTGCCATATACAGCACCTACCATGGGCATTATTAATAACATTGAACCCATCTAAATGGTTTCCCATTAAAGAACCAAGACCTGAAGGAACATGTTATCACAGTGAGGAGTTCCTTCCACAGAGCATCACTGCTGTTTTAATGGATAAAGGAGATTTATAAAGAATAAATAATAATGATGACTGGAACATATATAAGAAGATAGAAATAAAGAATGGAGACTGCTTATTTATGTAAATCCATCTCCAGTTTACTATATAATCAAGGTCTTTATCACTAAATGCCTACATTAAGCAACCCAATACTTGTCTAACAATACTTGTCTTTTTCTTCTACAGTTATTCCCTTCTGTTTGCCCTTTCTTGTTGCCATTACGCAGTATGCCATATCCATGATTTTTTTTTTCTTTCCTTGCTCTATAGGGCACATTAAGAATAACTTTGTCATTTCAAACGCCCTGTGAGGAATAACCCAGTTCCCCCTGATTCAGGATGAGGAGATGACACACTAAAGTACCAAGCTAAGCTCTGGAGGCAAAGTTTTGCAATTCTATGCCAAGGAAAACAGTAGGATGACAGAGATATCCAGATGGCTTTAAAGGATTCTCACTGGCTTCTTCATGTAGCTTTATCTTTTCAACCTTCTGGATAATTTTTCCGTTTTGGGGGTTTTATTTGTTTGTTTCTGTTGTTCTTTTATTAATTAATTAATTAATCTATTTTCCTTTAGGTTCATAAAAGTCTTATTCCTCCAGGATCATTTCACCTACATGCTTCTCATTTCATATTCCTCTCATTTTCTCTTCTTTCATTAATGTTTTTATCTTCTTCTGTTTGCACTCATTGATATCTTTTCCTTCACTTATGTCATTATAAACTCCTGTATTTTCTTTCTATTCAAAAATTCCTTGAATTTTCATTCTCTTTGTAGCCATGTAATATCCTTTTTCACTACCATTTCTGGTCTTTCTGCTTGTTGGCTCTTTGTTTCAGCTCTCTTTCTTCTTTCAGATATTTGTATTATGAGAGATACCACGAATCGATGACCCTGAATGTCATCCAAGACTCCTAATGAAAAATAAATACTAATAGTGAACATTTATTCCTGACATTATTTTCTTTCTACTTTAAAGAAAAGCCTCTATAATTCAAGCTTATAAATATTAATATGTGAAAGTACCTTCAACAGGAGAAAATCTCTGAATATCATGCAAAGTTATTTGTTAGATACCCACTAGCAAAATATCTCTAACACAAATACAAATATAGAGCTTACTATTGATGTTCTGGTATTGATCAAACTATGAGAAGCAGAAGAAGCTATAGCTGAGAGCCATACAATTAGAAAAGCTATTTCTTTTGCAAAGAAATTCTGAGACCTTCTGCAAGATAAAGAGCTGGATCACAAGGATTTTTTTTTTTTTCCCCCACAGGCATTTTATAATAGAATTTTCTCAATACCTTTCTTCAAGCAGTGAAGGGACAAAATAGAATCATAGAATCATAGAATCATAGAATGCCTAAGGTTGGAAGGGACCTCTAGAGGTCATCTAGTCCAACC
>JAWLRI010000202.1:110099-138992 GCA_034781795.1 Crypturellus tataupa | reverse complement strand
GATGTTGAATTATCATAATAAATAATATTGATTTTGAAGATGATAGAAATAGTTAATACATAATATATTATAAAATGTTCTACATGCAGGCTGATTTTAGCTAATGAGTCTAAATAAAATTATGTAACTCACTGGGGAAAAAAAGAAGAAAAATGTAGTTAATCTTTTGTCTGAGATGTGTCTGGCTAATCCAAATTATGTTGCTTTTGGTGCAACAGCTTGCTTCATTCTAATTTGACTGAATGACTGTAACAACCTTTTACTTTTACTTTTGTGGTGTCAGATACCTAGGTTATTACCCTCTAAAACAGATCTAATCTAAAAGCTTTAGGGCTTGAATCTCAATAGAGATTCTCTATAGCTGTTTGTTTAGTTCGTACTTCCAGTCAAAAGGAGCTCCTTTCAGCATAGTAATGCCTTGAAGAAATAAGACTACATTTTTACCAGGTTAAAGTAATGTCTATTGTTATTTATGTATTCAGAAAAGTGAAGGAGGATTTGGAAGCAGTTACTTTTTTCTTAAATCTAGGGCAACCTGGACAATAAAGGAATATGAACAATTAGCCATAAAAGTCATTTCATTTTAGAAAGGAGGGTCAAAAAGGAGAGTAACATAGGAAATAAGTCATAAAGATGACCAATAGAGAGACTCATTGCATCACCCAGGATTTACAGTTAAAAGAGGATGTTTCTTGTGATCTAAAAGTAACTTTTTAGATGCTGAGTGACTAAAATCGTGTAACTTTAAGTAATGTAGATGTCCACAACCTACTTAGTTGCCTTAGATAACCGACATAGTCAGGGGAGACAAACACGCAGTATCACAGCCAGAGTCACTTGATTTTAATGTCATGCATTAGTGAATTACATTCTAGACTCCAGTAACTATTTTGAGTAGATCTCTTCTGACTTTGAAGAGAATTTATTGTAAGCCATTCAGATGAACATATTAAAATTTTATTAAATGAGCAAAACACACTCTTTTGGTGAATACATTGATTTATATGATTTGGCCCTCATTATGAAAGACCTCAATATGGTTCATTGAATTTCTCCTACAATTTAATCCACATAAATAAGTAAGATTTAATTACATTCCTATTAGATTATTTTTGCTAAGTAAGCCAACCTTCAGGAATTTTAAAACAAATTACAGTATCATGTTTATCAAACTAGTTTAAAGCAATTTAAAATTTCTGCTTGGATGTGTAATATTTCAGTTATTAAGGCATTATACTATTTGATGTTGCTGGCATGACACCTGTTGAAAGCCAAAGGAAGCTAACTTCTTTCAGCTTGCTTTTTCATTCTACTGTTTGCAACTGTTATTCATAATAAGTAAAGGAAGACAATGCAATTTGCCTTGCTTTGTTTGGAAAGAAACAAGTAAGTACTGAAAAAAATGGTTACTTTATGGCAATCAGACTATACAGAGTAGATAACTTCTTGTTAATGAGAAGTTACAATGATATCTGTTATCGTATCTTTCTGTGATAATAAACTTGAGAGTTAAGTTTTTTTCAGAATGGTGAAAAGTTCCTTAGAGCTAACGACTAAGAAGCTTTACTTCAAATGTGTCTTTTTCAAGAATAAAATATATACAAATATATATATACAAATAAAGTCTGGTTCATAAAAGAATTGCTAGCTATTTTAAATTTTAAATTGTTTTTCAGTCTCAGCAATGCTGGCACATACAAGTGCTACCTACTCTACTTCTTTGATGGGGAATAAAATGAACATGTCCACTTCACATTCTAGCATTTCCAATCACTTAACAACAATTGCAGCTTTAGGAAAATAATCTAGTATAAAGAAACTTTCCTGATAACACAAATATAATCTAGGCACAAAAGTGCTATAAAGTATTGCAAAATACTGCCTTAATTGAATGCTCTAGATTCTGATTTTATATGGCCTATGAGACTGACAGCTTCTGGTGGCCACCTGGCTGGAAAATCCCTTTTTATGTAGGGATTGTTTTGACAGCAGCCAAGCATGAAGATGAAAAAGTAGCAGCTGCTGATTTAGCTTCCCCTGGCATTTACCACTGGAGGATCTAAGGTTCTCTGAGCATGTCCTATAAGTTATGACACCTTAATAGCTTTAAATTGTGAAGTCCAGAAGGAGTTTATCAGTGATCAGACTACAGTTTGACTTTGAATTTATCAGGGCTTATTATTTTAATGAGACTAATAAAATGTTTTAGAGGAACATGTAAATTCCAGACAGCTTTTTACTAAAGAGATCAGTCAGTGAGGCACTTGAACTTAAGATGAGAAAGTTTTTAAAGTTCTAAAACCTTTAGAAAGGTTTTAGTTTGATTTAGCCTGCTGGATAAAATTCTAACTTTTCAGATGTGAAAACTTTTAAATGGATTTAGAATAATATGCACTGTGTTTTCTGTTATTCCGTCAAATAGGTTTTCAGTAAAGGTCTCTCCAATTAAGAACAAACTTAAATAGCAATTTTGGATTTGTGTGAAGCACATAGAACTAGGAATTGTGAAAGAGACATTGATTAATATATGAAGGTGGTAATTATGAAAGAAGATATAGGTTCTAGGTTTTCCTCTGCCACTGTCTTTTTTTGTCACCTCAGATTTCATATCAGCAGATCTCTTTATTCCAAGTGATAAAATGGTGACATAGGATTTGCCTGATGCTTTAATTCTGACTATAATATATGCTCTATGAAATTTATACATAAATATTGTTTTTAGCTATCTAACACGTCTGCCACTTAAGATATTCAAGGAACTCAAATAGATTATTATTTTATTCTAGATATTTCATGATTATTAGATATGACTGTTGCATTTGCTAGAGTACCAATGCAAAAATTCATATTTTCCTCTTATGTATTTTAGTTGATATTTTTTCTGTTTATTTATCTTTAAAAGATTAATATAAAAATATTTAAGTTTTGAGTTTCCTATGGCAAAAAGCACAATAAAAGACAATACTGTTTTGACTGTTTCATCAGCTATTCCTGAAGTGTTTAAATACAGGCCTCATCATAAAATTTAATTTCATCCAAAGTGATTCTTTCATATTTATGATATTTTTGTTTGTTTTTAATTAAGATTGTTAATTTATTTTTATTGAATAGTCTCAGTTCCTAGTTTAAGTAAATATTTGTTGCTTCTATTCTAGTCTGCAAAAATATAAATAATAAATAAAATCTTAAAGCAATATCCATGAAAATTTGAAAATATTCCCATCTTTAGGCTCCCAGCTCTCATCTTTCAAATCTGATTGATAGATTCAATTTTGTAGCATCCAATCCTCCTTATAGTGATACATTGCAAAGTTCCTCCAAAGTTATGGAGTATACATAAAAGTTTAAAGACTGGATGTGCTCTAACCTATACTTAGGGAGATTTAATGCTGAACAGAGAACACTTTTGTTTTTCTTTACATGATATGTTATTTGAAATGCAAGCTATTCATTCTGTCATCTGCATAGTATGTGTAACCTGGATAGCATCCATGAAGACCATTGTAGAGGATACTAGAAATTAAAGGATTGTAGATGAGAAATAGAGCTATGATTCTGCATGATAGACATGCTTTTAGCAGACAATTTTAGCACTGTGTTTTCCCCTCCAGAAAAGAGCAAAAAGAAATAAATGTACTTTGCAGTTCAGAGGATCACTAGGAGTCTTCATTAAGCAGAGGAATGGTGAATGTATTTCATATAACTGTAACTAGATTGTGCTTTGACCTGAAATACACAGTGCTTCAAATTTCATGGCTCTAATCCAAACTATTAGTAATGGCAGCTTGTATGCAACAAACTCAGCATGTAGCAAATGATAGATAAGCTAAAATCTGGGCACCTGTCCATAGATAAATTGTAAATACAGTCCTCTCTCTGCCTTCAGGAAAGTCATGACTGCATTACACTTTTTAGCATACAATTAAAAGATGACTTTCAATTAATATTTCCTGTGGTCTACTGCATTCCACCTCTTTGTTGATTGTTACTACAACTGAAGAATTTATGATGGAATCTGACTAAATGTTAATTATGATTATTATTAATATAATTTATTTTGACGTGATTGAAAATGATACATTCACAATTCACATTGATTTAAAAAATACATTATTTTACTTCAAAAACACACTGAAGTTTTTCCTTCAGTGAGATCTCTCATAATCACATTATATCTATCTGAACTGTATACTGTATATCTATACTGTATATCTAACTGTAAATCTATACTGTATACTGAAATCTATACTGTAAACTGGAAGTAAACTGGAGATTTTCCTTAGTCTATCTTCAGCTGAGTTTAATTCCTTTTGAGATTTGTTTGGTGATTTTTTTCCTCCTGAGAGAAGAAAATCTGTCTCTGAATTTGTAAACAACAATCTTTAATATGTATGCAGAAAGATATTTTTTTCTCATAATGTCAAATTTGGCTTTCCTTCCTCTTCTTATTGCATAATATTAACCCTAGGCTTGTGGAAAGGAAGAAAGAGGAAGGAAGAAAGAAGAGATGAGAGGAGAGGAAATAGTCTACTTCCATCTTCCTGTCATTTCAATATAGTGTACTTATGTAGATTTTAGCCAATTATACAGTTCAATCTCTTATGTAGTTCTCACATTTCACAGTATGCTGAAAAATACATTGCTAAGGTAGTATTAGCATTTTTTTCATTGGTCAGAACTTGTCCCAGTCAAATTGATCTTCTGCTTACAACATATGTTAAAAGCCCAATAGCTTCTAAATTCAGCCAATCCTTTCATCTTTACTTATTTTTAGAGACTAAGCTTCACTCAGTGATAGTAAAGCTGAAAAAAAAAAAAAAAAAAACTTTATTGAAAAAAAGTAGATTATGATGATTGGATTTAAACAAGAATCAACAAATCTTTACTTCTTTGAGTAGAGCTTTTAATCTCATTAATGGTTCTGAATTGAAAAGGCATTATAATATACCAAAGATTTTCTGCAGCAATCCTGGATGGTAAACTACATTTTTCCAATCCTAAAAAAAATTCTGCAAGATTTCATCCCTGGGAGAGGTACATCTGATTTCACTGAGGTGATAAGTGTAAATAACATATTGTTCAACATGAAAGCCTCATAAGCTAACTCTGGAGAATAAGGAGGGAATGATAGGAATCAGTAGTAACAAAACAAAGCTTAAGCTTATCCTCTTGACTATCCCAGCTGAAATTATTGTATGAATATTGCAAATTAAAATTTTCTGCTTATATCCAGTAAGATTAATTCTTAATATCTCTAGAATATCATTGGGAAAAAAAAGAAAGAAAAGAAAAAAAAAAGAGTAAAAGCAAACTCCTTGTATTCAGCGAGGTGAGAAATCAGCATATTATGAGTTCTTACAGAGCTGTGGCACAACCAAGGACCGTCATATCATTCAAGAAGGAATTTTCAGCTAGAGAGAGCTCCATTTTAAAACAGCAAAGATGAGACAAGCTTCGTCTGTTGAAGAAAAGGAACTAATTATTCCACTTGACTGCAAAAGAAATTACACTTTAAAGAGAACGATAATTTTACAGCCACAGTACATAGGCATGATATAACAGCAAAGCAGATAAATATACCTGGCTCATGTTAAGGAGAAAAATGGAATAGTATGGAAGTCTGAATAATTTCCATAGAAAGAGGAAAAAAAGTTATGATAGAGAAGGTGATACATTGTAATTGTAATTATGAGTCATTTAACTATGTTCCTTTTCCAAGTGCTTTATAAATTCAGGTACTGGACTGTGTAGAAATATTTTAATTTTGATAGGCTGGATTTTATGGAAAAGACATTTGCATTCAGTTTTAAGGCAGCAGCACACTTATTAAATATACTGTCTCTTTTGTTCTCCTTGCAAACTTTGGGTGAAGTGCTATATCCAAATCTTTTTAAAACTCTGACCTGTGCTTGACAGAATTTCAGGTATGATGATTTCACTTGTTTCTGTGGTCTAATTAATAAACTTATTTTAAAGGCAGTTTTACATGCCAAGTGATTATTACAGAAAGTACCAAAAGCTTATCAATTAAGGAAAAAAAAGACAAAGAAACAACTATACGTAGTTTAAAATAAAAAATCAAATATAAAATCTTTTTCAAAGCAAGTATATAGTCTAAAATAAATCTGTAACCTAATATAGGCACTGAAACAGCTATCACTGGATATCAAAGCTATCTTTGTCCTCCCTTTCCTTGCCATAATGACCTTCTTTTAGGAGATGAGGACAATGAGTTCCATATTATACAGTAATATATATATAATGCATTCATATATATTACTATTAATAAAACATTAATATAGTAATCTACAAAGCGTTAATATAATACAGCATTATACAGTCTCAGTCATACCAGAGTTCTTAAAAACGTTAAAAAAAAAAAAAAAAAGAAAAAGACATTTTTTTGAGGAAACCATATGGGAAATGGTCTTACACCCTTAGAGCAAGGACACAACACGTACAAAAGGCCCGTTTGCATTTGTTCCTTGACAGACTCCTGAATCATGCACAGGCAGATACCTGCAAGGCATGCACAGGCATATCCCGGCCCCTGGCACTGTTTAATTTACCAGGATGAACCCACTTGGAATTGCCTGTTCTCTTTGTGGTCTTACCCGAACACTGGTGCAATTGTCCCATTGTCCAGTTTAAGTCATTAGTTCCTACAGATGATATGAACCCTGGTGTTTCTATAACTACCAAGAATTCATTTCAGTACAAGCTGTTACTTATTTATTTATTTTTAATGCAAATTCAAGTCTCCAGTGTGACATTGGTTCCTAATGTCTTTGCAAAATCTATTTGTAGTTGCCAGTTTACCAAAGTGCCATGCTTCACTAACGCCATTCTGTAATTTAACTGCATTGAATAAAAGAAGCTGGTGCTACAGCACATTTCCATAGGCATTTTGTTATTTTCATTTTGTATTTAACAATATTTTTGGATTAAGGATAGGAGAGTTTATTAATGGCATATCTCAATGTATTATACATTATAAACTACTAAAGTTCAATCCCAATAAAATCTCCTACGACAGTATGTCACTGTGCCAAGCATGCAAACATTTTTCCCTGCTACAAAAGATGAATTTCCATAGACCAAAGAGAGTCATCAGTTTGTACTCTGGCTATTTCAAGGAAGTGAAAATTGGAAACAAGAAGTGACACATAAATTTATTTCTCTTTCTCTCCTGCTATTATAAGCAATTCATGTTTATTTTGCTTCAAGGAATCTTATTTTCCACTGCCTTCTTCATCAGACTAATCTGTAAATAACTGCTGTGTACCATTCCACACATTTTTCTTAGCAGTTTCCTTATTTTCCTTAAAAATATATTTTTTAATGAAACTATGCTATTCAATCACTCTGTAATAAGCCCTAATCACTTTCTTATAAGTCACACATTCCAGAGTAGATCTGGCAATCACAATTCACATCCAACCCAAAACCAAAGAGAAATCTCTCATTACACAACTCTGTACAGCATTCAAGTCTGTACTTCACTCCACTGTAGTTTTATGTAATGCCGCAATGTCTTCTGGGTAGAGAATCAAGCACAATGTTGAAAAAAAGTAATCTCTTTTTGTTTATTAAAAATCTTTCTATGACAGGGCTTTTTTATTATTTTTGAATCAGGAAACATAGATATTACTCTATATTTTTCTCTCTTTGACACACACACACATATTGAACTTCTTATACGTAAAAATTTAAACCAAACTTAATCCTGTATTAAGCCTAATAGCATTTGGTGTTTTGCTAGCTTTCTCTGTTGTGATTTACTTAAATTAAATACTTTTATTAAAATCAGTGTTAAAATTATCATCCCGTGTCTATTTAACAAGTTCTGTATTATATTTTCCTCAGCTTGTTGGTTCAGCCAGATAGATGATATGCAACTAATCCTACTTACTTCCCCATAGCAGAAACTCATTACCACTCTTTCAGAAAGCAGCCTGGTAATGCTCTGAGTCTCACTTCGATCGTCTTCCTCGCTCTGGTAAGTCCACTCTTTTCTATTCCCTGCTCTTTTTAAATCAATCTGAAATAGCTCTTCATTTTCTCTATTTTTTTTAGTACCATTCATATCATCCAAAATGTTGTTTCTATTCAAAAATCCTGTGCATATAATATAAATCTCTCAAGAGAAATTCTCTCAAGTATGTGTTCAATGTGCATAAGCACATATTGTATTTTTAAAAATATGTTCTGATACACAAAGCAAAGTCCATATGTGCACATACGAGAACATGTATGTTCCTTAGAATATCTTATCTTTAGTCTACATAAGTAAATCTCTTGATATTTTCCTCTTGTACTAGCTAATGGACTTTCCTTGCTCTTTGATAAGCTGGAGTAGAAAATTTCTTCATTCCTTCTTTATTGTAAGGCAACCTTTCTAAATAAGGTAAGAAGTTGTTTAATATATGTAAAAGACTTGTTTTCCTTTAGCCCTGGAGTATGCTGAGAACTTTCCTGTCTTCCTCATTCCGCGAGGTATCTTGCTGCTCTAAAACACCTTTTTAATAATTAAGGATTTATACACCCATTCATTCACAGGTTCTTTTACCGAGCACTTTGCATTCCACTTGTTACATTTATTGCTAATACTATTTTTTTCTGCACCACGACAACATATGCGTCCAACTTTAAAACCAGCAAATATTCCATTTTCTTTCAGGCAGATAGTCATTCATCTTACGAGGAAATATTTTGCATTGTTGCTGCAGATTACTTGTGTGATCTGAATGTACTAGTAACATCCTCCTTGCCAAAATTTCATGGCATTTGAAAATTCTTGTAAAGAGCAGTAAATCATCGCAGTTCTCACTATATTTCCTGATGGACCTTGTCTTGGTTTGCACCATTTCCATCATTTGTCTCTTGAAAATATAAAATACTTTAAAATAAGCTATTTTCAGCTCTGCATTTTTTCAACATACAATAAAATGTTGCTTAAATGCTTAAATCTTTTCCATTTGCTCAAGAAGTTCCTTAGGAGCTGGATTTCTTTTTTTTCCCTTTTTCTTTTTTCTTTTTTTTTTTTTTTTTATCTCCCATCCAGATGAGGCAACAGGATATTCTATTCCTTCTTTGCTTGATTCAGATCATTGGCTTCACTCATGGTATTTTTGTTAAGCTTGAATGTCTGTGTTGCATACTGGAACAGCATGTCTTTGGCCTTGAATTTGCAGGAATGACATAACTATGGTGATATAAGTAATAATTTATTTGATACGTAAATATTTCTTAATCCACGTAACTCCATAAAATATTCACTAATGCAGTTAAGAAATACTAAGAAATTAATATGCAAGATAGATAGAATATGATATAAAAGATTTTAAAAAAAAGATTAAAAAAACATATAAAAGAGATTCAGTTTGTTTCTTTGGCAAACAGACACTTTGGTTTTAGAAATAACTTACGCTTTTTTGCTGCTTCATTCCAGATGAAACATTTCTGTGTTATGGGAAGCTCTAAATGTAACCTTAGGTATATTTCATTAGACTGAGCTGACTCGATGAATACATTTTATATGAACTTTTGGAACACTTTACCTGTATCTTGACCTGTGATCTTTTCCTGTTACTTAATATGGGCTGCATACCTGGTCCAATTAAGTTTTCTGTGAAGACTCAGGGAAAGAAGAGAGAGAATACTCCATCTTGGCATCCTCTGTCACTTAGTGTCATTTCCTATTAAGTAACAACTACATAATTTCCTTTGTCTCTTTATTCTAATGTTCAATGTGCAGCACAAGACATTGGGTTCACAAATTGGACTTGCAGATACCTCTTTTTTTTTTGAGTACCATTTACAAAGCAATAATAAAAAATAAAAGTATTTTCAGATTTTTGTATAAGGATGAAACTTCTGGGCAAAATCTGAAAAGAATTGCAAGGCCTTTACTTAGTAGACTGTACCCCAAGTACTGGAACGGTCATTTATCTTCTATGCTTATATCAGACTAGTGGCCTTGTGTCAATTGAATACCTTTAGCCCATTAGTTCTTACCTAATTAGCAACTTGATATTTTTTTCTCACTATCTGCTTCCTTTCTCACCTTCCATGCCTCAAATAAAATTTATCTTTGAAGAGGACAGATAAAACTTTTGTATTATTAACATCTCTAATTGCTGTTAGCCCTTTGTTAGTCTCTCACATTTGAATTGTACTGAGTAAGAACTGCAGAAATCATATTTTCTCCTCATAATATTAAGTGAATATATTCTGTGTTGTTTCCTTTCATGAATTTATTGCTTAGCAGGTCAGTATTGAGTTGAGCTACCTTTGTATGTGCCTTGTGTGCTTTATGCTTTTTATTACTACCTTATCTTGGGCTTCATATTATACCTTCTGTTTCTTCTTTACATGATGCATTTTATAACACTCTTTACTCATTATTTATTCCTTATTTTACTCAGACTTATAGGATAGCACAAATCATGTCATTTCTCCTATATGTGGTTTTTTTTTTCTTTTTAATAACCTCTAATGGGACTGTGCAGCTACCAAAATATGCTATGAACAGAAATTATATCCTTCCTGCAACTGGAAGTCTCTGTAAAAGTATAATTGAAAAAACTCTATCTATCTCTCTTAGTTGGCTAAGTAACCAAGAGTGGTGAGCTGCAGTAGTCCAAAATCAGTGCATTACAGTGATTCAGTAGCACATCACCACATGGCCAAAAATAAGTGATGATCTTGTAAACAGTGGGCGAAAAAAACATTTGGGAAACAGTATCAAAACTTACTTGGGAAATGGAAATTACCCTAGATTAATATTAAAGGTTTTATATGTTTTTGAACAGACAAACTGGCATATACAACGAAGAAGAAGATAAGAAGAGGAAATAAGACTTTTGTTGTGCTATGTAGAGTACTTGCAGGGAATGCGTTTTCTGAGGTATTCATTCTTTATACTCTTAAAGCAAGCAGATTGTATTAGGTATAGTTATAGTTTAAGTCACTACTGAAATATGAATTTCAAAACTAAAAATATGTGTGGAAATATTAGAAAAAAACCTTTTTTTTTTTCCCTTTGTGACTGCAGGAATAAAAGAGTAATATTTGAATTTAGTATACAATTAAAAAGGACATTATGGGATTTTTATATATATATATATATATATATGTATTACAAAACAATTTAGAATGAAGAGCTAATCCAAACATGCTTTTATCCACTTTTCATTTTATTTGACCTTCAGGCTTGTTTGTTAAGCTCTTGGGGCAAGAAGCTAGTGTCTCCTGTTGAAGTAGAAAATATTCAGCTGCTGCCACCGCTATACACAGATAGGAGGCATATAACTTTTAGAGACTCCGTGTTTCAGGCAGCTTAATACATAAAACTTTACAAATAAGAATATAAAGAGAAGGCAGACCATTTAATGTCATCTTGAGGAATCTGAGAAAATTTGGGAATAGAAAGGAGGAGAGAAATAGCCATATTGAAATAATAGAGTCCAGAATAATATTTGAGACTTTTTTTATTATTTTGCCTGTCTTTAAAAAATGATATGGCGTCAGATAAAATGAAGGAATTGGAAAAAAGAAGGAAGATAGGAAGGAAAAGAAGAAAAATGCAGAGATGAGAAAGGACAGTACAGAAGGAAGCAAGCAAGCTGCATAATTTTATTTTGTGCAAGTTACTATTAAGTTGCAAGAAAAAAAAAAGGTATTCTAAAAGTGTTGGAGTAAAAATTCCTTCGGAGCAAGATATGTCTTCAAAAAAAAATCTAAACTAGATTTCTTGCTTCTAGCAGTTACGATGACTAGATGACTAAAATAATAAATGTATTAAAATGCTGCAATTATTACAATATTGTTTGAAAGGTAGACAAGGAGTCAGCTGAACTATTGAAGGACAAAAGTGAGGTGTTAATGACAAATGAGGTTCATATTGCCAAGAGGCTGAATGAATTCTTTGCTAGTATATGCATGAAAGAATTTGAAGGTCATATTTCACAGCCTGGGATAAATTTTCCTGGAGAAGCAAGTGAAATGCTAAAAAGCTTTATGGTCACAATGAAGCAGGGAGTTAGGAAATTAGACCTATTAAAAACTGACATAGCACCAGGCCAGGATAAATCACCCCTTGGACATCTCCAAGAAACTGCAAGAAGCAACAGGAACATTTCTGGATTACATATTTAACTGAGGATGCAAAAGGAAGCGACCAGGGGATTCACCAAAAGCAGCTGAGGTAGTTTATCATGTAAATAAAGAATCAAAATATTACATGAGTACTACCAAAACCAATCATTAATTATATCCAAGGTTTTGGAAACAATGATATGATAGATAGTATGTCATTACAAATAGCAATTTACAGAGATTGCTAAAGAGGATAGTAAATATGTGAAACATATAGATATGGATTATCTTTGCTAGCAGTTTTAATTCATTTCATACATGCCACCATTAGCAAGTTCTTTTATCTTAAGTTAGGATCTTAAACTGTGTGTTTTTCAACCACTGTTATTTTAAGGGAACCATGGCCAAATCTCATATTCCTATTTTTGACAAATTGCTATACTAGGAATCTAATTCCCCAACATTAAGATAAGAGTATTAAAATCAGGTTCATGAAGAATAATATGGAAAATATTAGGTACATTAGGGAAGTATCCCTGTCGTAACTACTACTCAGTAATAATCACTGCTCAATAAGCATATTTAATGGTAGAAATATAGCTTAGAGATCTAAGTTAGCACTTTAACTATAATGAAATATTATGCAAAGTAGGGAAGCAGGGTAGATTCCAATCATTTTAAATGATGAGGGAGATATGGACAAGTTGGGTAGGAAAGAGGAGGTGATTGAAATTCCTATTCAGAGTTTAGATGTTGGTGAAATACAAAGCCTGGAAAGCTAGGTTAAGTATGGCATGGATTGATGGTGAAGGCAATTTGTGTTTACTTATATTAGTTTTTGCTGAAATATTAGCATGTTTATTTAAACATATTTCAGGCTTTGGAAGGTGGAACAATTTTGTTAAATGGAAGAAGAGACATTTCAGCGTTTCCAAATCTAGCATTGGTCCAAGGCTGTGAAAACTGAACAGCAATAGCAGGACTGGCTGCCAAAGTTACACTGTCCAGTGGTTTGTATACCATCCTTGGTTGAAGTTGTCAAGGCATTCTTGTGACTCTGGGGATTCATTTGCAGAAAATATGATAAGGATACTGAATCAAAGAGTGTCTTTGAACACTCTAGCTCTGGAACTATTGTGCAGCACACTTATCAGAACTATTAACCTGGTAAGAAACAGACTGTTTTATTAATCTATGCTGAGCAGTGTGTACATAAAATGCTTTCAAGACCTGAACCAACTCATTCAGCTTGAACTGTATTTGATTCTGATTTGTTTTATTCTGGACATGCCAAAAGTCACAAAAAAGAAAATCATCTTGGATAAGAAATGACACTAAACACTGAAGAATCAAGATGTCCAAAAAGACATTCAGACATATGCCAGGAAAGTACTTTGGAATATTATTGGGAAAAAAATGAATAAACAAATCAGCAAAGACACCGTAATAACTTTCTGAATTTTATTTTCATTTGTGCAAGCAACTTAAAGATAGAGCAATTAAGGTACAACTTGCAAAATCTCCAATCTTGAGTCATCTTAACCTAACAAGAAGATTAATCTCAAACCAATTATTCTCCGGGAAATTTTTGGCTTCTAAAAGTCGATCAGCTCATTTGTCAATTCTTAATAGACAACTCAACAATTTATCGATGATAGTTTGATAGATTTTTCAAGTATAAAAAGTGGTGACAACTGGTGTAAGGTGGAACAAAGACCTAACTCGTCTTAGAAACTGGAAGGCAATTGAATTCGTAGCCTTGGGCTACTGTAGACATAGAAGTGAGAGAGAGATGGGTACTTAAAAGCTCAACCTGCCTAAAAGTGAGAGAGAGACTAAGCTTTTAAAAGGTCTCATTCCAATTCCATTCACACAGAAGTACCTGGAGACGCATGTTATATGCTCCTGGTAACTTTTCTATTTTATATTCGTTAGATTAACTCATTTGCTCATTTTCAAAACTATTACTGGTCCAAAAAGTCCAAAATACTAATCAAAAGACTAAGATGCTAAATCAAAAGTACACATACACCAAAAGACCAATTTACTACAATTTGTGACATTCTGTGCTGCATAAAAATACATAATTGAATATTTATTTGTTATTCATATTGTCTGCTGAGAATGTTCTTGGTATACTCTTGTAGATTTAAATGTTTCTCATCAGCAATACTTCCAGGAATTAATTACAGTTTAAAAAATATATTCAACAGACACTTGATAAGAAAGCAGAGCTGCCTAGATCAATGTTCTCCCATCTGCAATTCATAGATTCTAGCACTCTCCTGGATAATATCTGAACATGGATAATATGAGCTAGAAAATTTACTCAGTTCATAATTTGGATGCAGCTGTCCTCTTATGAGTAAATGTGCATGTGTTTGGAGCCAGAGGAGTTATGAGAATTTAGTGATCAGTGCTTTACTATTTAACTTCATAATGAAAAAAAAGTTCCTAGATATTTTTATTTTCTCGTGCAGATGGATCCATGATGTTACCTGAGGAACAAGTTCAAGTCACCGGTACATTATCAAAACTCATTTGAAAGTGAGGAGATTTGTAAACTCTGTAGTGTCTCTTTGTTTATCTTTCATTACCAAATGTATTAGTGTAATTCATTTAACTATTAAAATGCATTTAACTCAAGTTATGAAAAATAAATAATAACTACAAATGTATTTGTCACAATAGCTACATTTAAATATATTTGCTTGCATATTTTTCATCTTACTGACTTAAGTTTGAAGATTCTCATTTTGACACTATTATACTCAGAAAAAACTGTATTAATAAATTCAAATTCACCTACTTTATGATGGTGCAGGGAAAAAAAGTATTTCCTCTTTCTGAATGATATGCTTTCATACTGTAAAAATGAAAAGTACGTTTCTTTAAAGCCACATTTAAAGATAGTTAGACAGGAAGTGAAGCTCGCAATGCTTTCTTACTCCTACCTTTGCAATGTTTTTTTCTCCTTTCCCAGTACAAAACTTGCAAGGTTTTATAAAGTATTTTTATTACTCATAGAAAATTTGAATCATGATTCAATTGATTTTTCATTGATTTTTATGTTTTTGGGTCAGTAACTAATTAAATATCACCAAATATCATATAGGAATTTAATGACAAAAGATGTACAGCATGTGTTAATTTTTTAATTACAAGACTTATTTGTTAATAAAATGTTGCTTTACTTAAAGAGATTTTCAATGCTGCATAGATTTTTCATACCTAAAGTCATGTTTGTTTGTATTTAAAAAGCTCTGTGTTACTCAGAAAGGATTAGGAACATAAAAGTCATGTTTATGTCAAAAAAAAGTGGATTTATTCATAAGTATATAGAATTTGAATGAGAACATCAGAGCAAAAAACATGATCCTAAAATATTCCATTCTAAAATATTCCTCAAAATGTTTATGTATACAAAGATTACAGGTATAAATAAGCAACAGTCTTGCTTGTTGTAAGAAACGTTCTTGTAATAAAAAGTTCTGAACTTTTTTTTAAATTTATTTATTTATTTATTTATTTATTTGTTATGGAAGGACAGCCAAAGATTTGGGTCAGATCTCACTTTATCTAAATAACTACATTTATCTCTTATAAACACTTATAAAAGTAAAGGAAAATATTTGACTCAGCAAATGCAGGAAATGCTAGAAATGTAGGAATTCCTTGAACCAAATGCATTAGTCAGCAAGATAAAATATAAAATTAATTATATTAGACTATATTTCTCTTCAGCTCCATTTTCAGCTTTTTTTTTTCCTCTCTCCTCTGGTTCTCTGTAGTGTCTTGCATATTTTCTGAAATTCCCTTATTTGTAGAAAGCTTTTCATCCAAGTAGTTCATACAGTATTCTAGCTCCAAATTGATTCACAATTATAAAATCACTTTCATTTTAATAATGTTGTTTCTATGAAATGAATCTCTTTTCTGTTTTCTTTATCTTGGCATTCTTTTGAAGTTGGATTCCTTTAATTTTGAGTACAATATGTTCATTCAGGTATCCTTGTATGATATATTGGTTACTATGTCGGACTCTAAAATACACACTTTTAATTAAGAACAAAAGGCACAAAAGTGTCTTTTGTAAACTCTACTGGATTTAAGAGGCTAAGACTCGTGGTAAAATCTCTTCCTTAAATTTAAACGCATTATCTCACTCTAGAGGAGGAAGTTTCTTCCAGAATACCGAAGGTACAACTTCCTCATGGTTAAACAGTGCCCACTACTATTAATCCATTCAGTAAATTCTGAAACGTTGAACAGAAGCTGTCATCCTCCTCAGAGAACAGGTGTTACAGGAGGAAACAAATAATAAAAAAAAAAGACTTATTCCCACATGTGAAGAGGTCATTTTCAGCAGAATCAGAAAAATAGCCCCCGGCGGCTTGCACAGAAGTAGCTGGCACTTCCCAATGCATTAAAGATGTCCTTTATACCTTAAAATGGTGACTCTTGTTGGAGTACAAGATTTCAATGAATCACAAATACCTTTTCCATAATAAAATTAATCTCAGATTCCTGCTTTTTCAGCCCAGGTTATAAACTTCTCTAAAGTCACCTACTCCTTTCCCCAGTGCTGGTAGTGGGAACTTTTACCAAGCAGGAAAAACACTATGATGCTGGGACCTACTCAGTCAGTACCTTTGTGCCAGTTCAGAATATGGAAGGCTTTGCTCTTTGGCTATATTCTGTGTTTCATTTTCTTTACTGTTTCAATTATTTATTTGTGCTACTTTAGAAGAGGACTTGAAAGAGACAGATCTCTATCCTGCTTTGTGATAGATAGTGGAGGAGGCAGCAAAGAATACCTGCTCTGAAGAAGCAACGGCTGTTTGGAAAACACTGAAACAGAAGTAGCAAAAGGAAAACACTCTCCCCCATACTGAGCGGAAGGTATACTACAGGTGCTCAGCCCTTAGTGCGCGTAATTCAGCATGCAACTTGATGTTTTCAGTTTGCAAGAGGTTATGGAGCCTTTTCTGTCAAAATTTTTGTATTTGGATGTTCACATCAGCCGGATATTAATTCTGTGTTCAGCTGCAAATGAAATGCCAAAGTGCACTTCAGGTGAAATCAATATATTTTACTTGGTCTTATATTAAAACTGGGAGGTTTAAGTTGTTTTAACAAGAAAAATTCAGCAAAGCTGCAGTCTTTGAAGAAATAGCACATGGGCAATTTTGGAGGTATGAATCACTGAAGAAATTTAGGCCAAACTAGATAATGTTTGAAAAATGAAGCAGGTGCGAGCAAAAAGCTATAAAGATTTTAAATACATGTACTTAAAGAATTAGTGAAAAACACAGCATAAGTCCACATTTGTTTATTATCTGAAATGTTCCACTGCATGCAATGTAAATGATTTATTCAAAGTTCCATCTATACCTTCTATATAGTTGAGATGATACACTGGGGATTAAAACATTAAAGAAAGAAAGATAAACCTTAACATAGGTAAGATAATACTTATTTTTTCACCTCTTTGGAGGTGATTCATAGAAGAAAAAAAGCTTGCTTACTTTAGTGAGAGATTCTTTTTCACTCCTTTAGCTATTTATACCTATCTTCAAAGCATATCCACTTTTCTCACAATTTATTGGGAAGCTACATAGTCCAATAAAGGGAAAAAAAAGAGAAGATCAAACATTAAATATGCAAAAAGGATTTGTACATGCAGGAAATGGACAAGCAAACTGCATCTACAACATGATGATCTTATTGCTGTTCATGAGAGAAATATTTCTATGAAAATGTTAGTATTCAGCAGCAGTCATTAATTAATTAATTATTTTATTGTGTCGTTACATCTTAAATAGTGCATTGAATGCTTTCTCAGGAAAAGGTTCCTCTAGTTGGACAACAAAAGTACAGAGAGAAGAAACAGCTCAACAACAGCTCAAACAAATTAAACAGCCAAGAATTCTTAAGTTTATGAGATAGAAGGGAGAGGATATGACAGATGGCAACAAAATTATAAGTATGATCATGAATGAAGTTAATAAAATGCAACTATGCTCTACTGACCAGAACAACAAGACTTTAGGAATTAAAAAAATTACTTGAAAGTAGACTCAAAAATACTCAAAGATACTGTGTTGCCTAATTTCTACTCTGCTCGTCTTAAGACACAGCGACTGTGAAATTCATTGCAGTACAGACTCACTGTCCCATACTGCAGGACATTATGAAGTTGAAAGCTTAGAGAGCTCTGAGGTGATTAAAGGAATAAAACTCCATCAGGGAGAATTGAAAACTAGCAAAAACACCTACATAATAAATATTAGTCTTCAGATGCCTAAAAACAGTAGGGTACTTCATGAGAAAGATGGCTGTGCGATTGTGCCACTGTTATGCTCTTACCTCCTGCGGTTCACTATCAGAGACAGGGTACTGAATGCTATGCAAAAGAGCCATTACCAACAAACCAAAAAAAATGTGTACAAAATTTATGGTGATTGAAAACGTAGGATGGTATTCAAGTGGAAAAAGAAGTAATATCCTAACATTTGCACACATGGAAAAATAGATATGTGCGAAAAATAGAGCATGAGATGATAACTGATAAGTTTGCTTATACTATTTCTTTCCCTTTCTCTATGCACACAGGTATGCACACACACACAGTCTACCAGACTGTGAGGGAAGAAACATTCTTACTACTATATCCAGGTAGTGAGCAACAGAAACTAATTTATTGCTTTCCAGGAGCGCTCATAGGATAACTGGACTATCAAAACAAAAAAAAAGGTAAATATATCATAAAGTCATGCTTTAAAATAGACAGAATGAGATGAGATGAGATAGACAAATGAGATGATTGCTTATATAACTGTGAAGTCAGTGAACACTGTTTTTTTCTGACATACAAGTTAGAATATTTAAGCATATATCTCTTTTTTTAAAAGTGCTGAAACTCAGTTCTATACACACACAGTGAAAAGCTTTATCAGAAAAAAATCAACATTTTGTAAATTATGCTAGTAATTAGTGTATAATGCTAAATCCTGCATACTGATCACAGATTCAGTGAATGATGCATATTAGTAAGGAGAAAAAAAGAGGAAAATAATTTGTAATTACTTTTATATATGAGTGTACTTGTTATTTCAAACATAGGAAAACAAAAATAATTTAGAAAAATATGAAGCATAGTTCCTTCTGGCGGAGTGGCTGGAGATCTTTCTCTTCTTTGAGTGAGTGGACATCAATTAATCTCCTTGAAAGATCTGGGATTGTGATTGATAAATAAAACATGTACTTTTATGATTTTTTTTTTCAGAGACCAAAAAGAATGACCAGAAATGAGAACTGGACAGAGGTAGGGAGGATTTAAAGGAAGGAAACAACAGATTTTTACTAACTAGAGCTTAAAATATCAAGATGTCAGAGGGAGCAATCAAAATCCTACTTTGAACCAGTGGACACCTCTCTCTGAAGCTGAGTACTTTATGAATGGACTGTCTGTATCAAGATAGTATCTGAATATCTGTATTTAGGAACTGGGAATAGGGGACATTAAAGACAAAACACTGAAAGACTTTCAGAAGAATATGAATAAAAAATGAAGAGAGAAAGAAAATATTTTCTCCAAGGGTATTCTAGCAGAATAATCCTAATACAAGACAATCTGGATGAGTCCAGTAGAGGGAATATATAGTGAAAAGGATTTTAAGAAGAAATGGTCAAAGCTGCTGGAAAAAAAAAAAAAAAAAAAAAAAGGAAAAGAAAAGAAAGACATAAAGGTGAGTAGGGCATATGTCCTAAAATAGAGCATAAAGGGTTAGAAAAAAAAGAATGAGTGAGAAGCAAAAGAATGGGAGATATTCAGGGGCTTAGAATGAGCTAAGAAGTTCCATTACTGGAAGTTCCGTTGCCTGAGAACATCCACAGTAATGCACAGGTATCACAAATTATTATTTATAAAAGACTAATTTCTAAATAGCAACAGAAGTTTAAAATTAGTCACATTTGGGTGTTAAATTATCTTTCCTCCACTCAGTTCAGTCCTCATAGTTGTGGCAAATGTGACATTTCTAATATGTGGATTATTGCTCGGGGTTATTTCAGATTGTCTCATCTGCTTTGTGAATCTCAAAACAGTTAGATATCCTCTCTCTTTTCTCTATACTTTTTCTTATACTTTTTCTCCACTAAAACAGATTTTTATATTGTTACTAGGTTTATCTAAATGAACATTATCATATAAAAACATAGGAGTAATTGCCACAAATTTCGCTTCATAAAAGTGAAACATTGGGACATCAAAGAAAACAATAAACATAGATCATTGTATGGGAAAATATTTTTCTACTTAATAAATACATTTCTAAATAATTCCTGCTGGTTTATTAAAAAAAAAATTAAAAAGCATGGTCTCTCGACTCTTTGGAGAATGCTTATGGCAATGCATTTACACATTTCAACATCTCTCTGTTAGTGCAGAGGGAAAAAACATGATGAGAACCCAAAAGGTCCACAGAGATTTTTTTTTTTTCTTTTATATAGCCAAGAAAGTTCTTTCTGTTCTTGTTTCCCTTCTATCTCCCACACAGGTTTTGATTTATGGATTTAGTTCTTATTATCTACATCTACTGAGAAAAAGTCCACATTATTATTCTTTGGCACTTTTAATAACCTTAGAGAGACAGATAAAAATGGGTAGGGGTAAGAAAGAAATGCCCATTACAAATATTTGAATAGATTGTCTGATATGAAGGTTTAACAACTCTGATGCTCACTGGTTCAAGCCCAAATAATGTTCATACCTTGTGCCAGTAGAGTTAGAAGGAATTTGGTTTCCAGGATGAAATATTTTTTGTAGCAGGTATAAATTTGTTATTTTTATTTTTGTAAGTGTCAGTACACTGAAACTACTCATTCTGATTTATATATCAGAGTGAATACTTCTACAGCAGAAACTGTGTGATTCAAGTGCTCTGTGTAACAAGCCTCCTTCCTGTCGGCGTGTGGAGTGGGTGTACCTGTTTCTTTGTATCTCCTAAGCAATCTCCCTTGTCTCTATCCTTCAAACAGCATTAGAAGCTAGCATCTTTATTGATTGTAATTACTGCTAGTGATGAAGTTGTAGATGTGTTGAGTGTTCACACTGACTGGTCAAGTATTCAATTGAAAGAGGCCAGGAATTCTCATTAGCATGTCAAGTATTTGTGTTTTTGTATAAGACTGTGGTCCATTGATTGAAAGAAGATCAATAAAGGCCTGTGGGACTGAAAGAGTTTTCAAGGAAGTAACTAAATTGTATAGAACTGCAATTATATAAAGACTATCACTGAGTAATAACATAAATCTCTTTCTACACAGAGCTCATCAAGGGAAATAAAATCATTACACAGACAGCAAAAGGACATGGCAAAAGCAACCTGTGATTGGGCAGTGTAGTGAATGTTACATCCATTTTTAACTCAGTATTAATGTAGTTTTTATATTTACTCAATCATCTTCACAAAACCTTTGAGTATATAAAACAGGAGTGCTCTTATGCTAAAAATATCCTATCTCATGGTGCAAAGGAGTATATTTTACCCCTTCGAAGTATTTCTTCTTGGCAGTGCTATCAAAATTTTGACGGACAATGGAGTTTCTTAATGATGTCTCCAAACTTAATACCAGTTTTGCCCTAAAATAAGCCAGTGAACAAAGGCAATCTGATCATCCTCAGTCCATATAAAGAAACTGAATTAGAAACTCCCTTGGAGTACTAGCCATTTCATACCCTTTGACTTGAGCCTCACTGAAAAAAAAAAAAAAAAAAAAAAAAAAAAAAAAAAAACAGTCCTAGGTGAATAGTACTCCATAATCAGGCATTATGATGAAGAGAAAAAACTATATGAGACTGAGATCCTCCTCAGCTCAGCACAAAACCCTAATGTGCTTAATCATCCCAGACATAAGGACAGGTTATTACTGTTACTGCAGAGTCTTGGGCAGACCAGGGATCCAGGCATAAGGGTACTAAAGGAAGGTTAAGAAGGTAAATATGTGATAATCAAGAAAACAGAAGTTAATCATGAGCAGAAACCAGACTAGATACAAAGTCCAGAACCCCATGGGAAGAGATGATATTCAAGAAACAGGCAAAAACTGAAAAAACTGAACTCAGCAGATTCAAGAGTCACATGCTTATACACTAATGGTAAATCCACACTAGTTTTCACAGTGCACCAGGGCTCTTTCACTGAGGCCAGATGGTTCGGCAGGGCTTCTGTCCATGCATCTAAACTCTTTCCTTCCTAAGTAGGAGAGACTCATCCACACAGTCTGCTTTATAGCTTTCTCATAACATGCCTGTGGATTATCTAGAAACCCAATAGTTGTCATCCTGGACAAAGACATGCAGCAAAGCACGTTAGCAATCAAATAGCATCAGCCAAAATCACTATATTATTATAGTTATATCTTTAGGCTAAGATTAATCTTGTCAAAGTTTAGATAGCTAAAAGAATAGGACTTTAGGTTGAAGAAAAAGAAAAAGAACGTATTTTACAGTGGCTCCAAACTGTCTTCATGACTCTGTTTCGACTGATAACATTATTTGTGATAGAAATCCCCGCTGTATTTTATTCTACTATCATATCATCTAACAGTGTGGGAAATTGTGCAGATGTATTGTTCATGCTCCTATACGGTGTTTTTTTGTTTTGTTTTGTTTTTGTTTTTTCAAAGTATAAAGTATAGCATTGTACCATATAGCTGAATTGATGGATTCAGATTAGAATCAGATAAAATACACTTACTTGAAAAAGCCAGGAATTAACCTGAATCATGCAATGTGTCTAGAGTCACTCGATTCTAGTTTGCTTAAAGAGCACCTGACATTGAAAAACACTATGCTTACAATATTTGCTATTTCTATATTATATATTTTTCAATATTTCTCCTCTGTTATTCTTCATTACTAAGAATATTTGCATGAAAACAGAATCTTTTTTTCTTGGGAGTCCATCTGGACCACTGCTTACTCACAGCCTGAAGTCATAATCTGGCATTCATGACATCATTCTGGTGTTTACAGCAACCAAACCAATTGACACCAAAAAGGTGAAAATGCCTTCAGCTTCCATCTTCATATGTAGTTTGAAAAGCAGAAACTAATGGACTCTCAATCACAGAAGCATTTTTTATTACAAATGCACATAATAACACACAGCTAGGAAAGCAGTAAGGAGAATCAGCAACTCCTTTGAAAGGTATGAAAGGCATCCTTGGGAAGCAGGGAGCTACACTGCAGAAAGTGGATTTTGCTATGGTAACACCACCTACATCTCTTAAATTTTCTAAAGTCATCAAAACCTATGCTGATTTTACTTAATTACACGAATTTCTTACTCATACAAATTCTCACCTATCAAGTAGGATAATAGGAGACAGTGCCACAGCTTTTGATTGAACAGGAACATTTAAGCTTCAGAGGAGACACACTCACTTAAAATAAATGATGCTTTCGCAATTGTCTTTGGCAGCACTTGGTACTTTCTATTTGGATACAGGACATTGCTGATCATAGGTGATGAACTAGAACTGAGATTCCAGATGCTGGGCCATTTTCACAGTATAGAAACATTTGAATGGAAACACTAAAATCTATTTTTATAAAATATTGAAGACAGTTGTCTAAGCTCTTCCTTTAGTTGCTATTGGGAGAAACATTGCAGACAAAAATTCACCTCTGTAACAGCTTATCTTTCTCTCCTGTAAACAGTAGAAGAAACACAGATGACTAGCTTAAATTAGGCTCCTAAATTTCAGATATGTGGTTTCTGTTGAGGTAAATGCTAGTCCAAGTAATGTATAACAAATGTAATCTAGGAAATACGATGCTTTTCACTATTTCCATAATGCCCATAAAGTAGCTGTCTGTATGTGGACCACAGGATTTCAACTGTTTATACATAAGGCTTGAGAGCATGCAAGTTGGTAGGTGAATGTGTTAGGCAGAAGGCTAAGTCTTTACTAATTTCTTTTTCATGGCTGCCTTCCATGTATTTTATATTGCTAAAAACCTGAACAGTCAAACTCTTGAAATTTTTTTTCTGAAAATATTTAAATTTGATTAAGATGACTGTCTCTCAAAATGGCAATTTGATTGCCTCCTGTCCACATCCTGTGATTTCCATTCTCCATACAGATCAAGCTTTAAGCTGGATGAAAAAGATGAAACATGAACAAGAACTCCAACAATGAATATAGTAGCCTACTTGCCCAAGTATGAAAATAATTATGCATCAGAGAAAATGTAGTCCAGCTAGCAAACATGTACAGAGAAAAGCAATATGGGAGAATGGTAGCATGAGATTTTAAATCTACAAGCCATACAAGGCATTGTAGTGGTATTTCTTCTTCAGGGACTTTTTAATTACTATTTACTGCTGAAATTCTTTGGTATTCAGTGTCTTAGAATAAATTATAAAATCTACTGAGATGTTTTTCCAACTGCTATCCAAACATTATCAAACTAAAAATTAAACTCACATGTAAACATGTTCTTAACTATTAATAGTTCCACTGTTGTCATCTCAACAAGAATCTTAAGGAAAAAACAATGTTTTGATTAGCTTTAATTTCATCCCAACTGTGTCTTCATTAGCTACCTGTTAGCTACCTTAAATATATAATGTATATTATATGACAATATATATAAAGTAAATAGATCATGTATGATATATGTATTATATATTATATAGAAATAAAATTATTTTATAATGGATATCCCAATGAACCAGCACTGCTTCTTATCCTTGTCATATGTAGAAAAGTATATGAAGTCGCTTGTATGAAATTAGAGTGTAGACAAGAAACAAGGAAGCAAGAGATACTGCTTAGAGCAAATAATAGTATCCATTCTATTCCAATTATTCCACAGAGAACAGAAGCATAGCATTAAGGAATAGTATTAGACCTCAGTGAAAACATATATCAACATTCACATAATTTACAGTTTTTAAACTGGTGAATAAAATCAAGAGTATTTACAATGCAAGGCATAAGTTAATTCTTCACAAAGATATGGCAAAGACCAGCTTTGATTTCCCTTTGAGTAATGCATTCTTATTGATCTTGAACTTTTATCTTTAATCACCTCATGATTTGTTGCAAGATACTTATTAAACTTTGCACATACTTTTATTACACTCTAATTGATATACTTTTTAGTAATAACATCTCTATAACAATTTTCTATTAAAAATGGCTTAATTTCTCTAAATCTAAGTAATTAAACATTTCTGGTATTTAGTATTTTTACAAAGTCAATGCTATTTCTAGCATAGTTTTCAGTATTTTTAATGAACTGTTAATAAACTGCTTTTAATTTCTTGTGCGCTCTAGGGGAGAAGTATAATTACTGAAGATTTGCTATGGTCTTAAGTAGTTGGAGCTTTTGGCTTAATTTTACCATATCTCACTTCATGTCTAGATCATTTCAGTTTCACAATATATCTATGATCTTTTAAAGACATTTTAGAAGTGTCCGGTACAATGGTATTTCTAGTGAAAAAGTGATTATATATTCTTAATATGAGTAAGATAAAATCTATTTTTTTTGCATTTGTAAAAAATATATATTAAAATCTGAAAAAAGAAGAAAGCTTATGAGAACTTTTATTGGGCTGTTATATGAGATTTACAACACAAGCAGCTAATAGCCTTTGTCACACATCAAAATTCACTAAAGCTGTTTTTTATCGAACTTAAATTACAACTTTTTATTCTATATGATCTTATAGCCTCTGTGACTGTATTTTTAAAAATAAAATTTTAAGTTTAAGAGAAAGAATTTGTAATATTCTCTTTCATGTAATATTTAGAGCAGGATTTCTACAAGTGCTTCAATTAAATCAAACATGTACTAGCATATGCTCTTGAAAACACTGAAATCAGCTTCCTCAGCTCTCAGTCTACTATTGTTTTGTGTCTGTGTCCACCTTCACAAAATCCTTGTTTACATTGCTTTTCCCTCAGATATCGTCTTCCTTCAACTGCATGTTCTGATACACCTCCTCTTACATTTAAGGTTTAGAAGTGTCAGCTCTATCAAAAAGAATTTCTAACACAGACTAGTGACTTTTCAGAAACCAAATTGAACATCTCAACAGTTTTAAACTTGCCTTTTCTGCATCTATAGTAACGGATACTTTCTTTTAAATGCTGAGTAAAATTGATGTGTCATTTTCTGTGTTCCTTGTTTTTGAGAGTCTGGAGTTTTGATCTTATATTCCTGATAAGCTTTCTTACTTTATATATGGTCCTGGCCAATTATTACCTTACCTTCCAGACCAAGTGCCTCATGGGTGAGTACTGAACACACACTTATTGCAGAGAGATAATGGTTTCCTTCCTTGCAAGCTGAAAGTAGGTTTAATTATTAACTCTATTTTTGGACACATAGATTTTCTGTTCACTTACAGCTCCATTATAGCATTAACACAAGGGTCTCTAAACAGTCTCTGATGTTTCACTTAATATGTTGGGTTGTCTGAGATTCTCAGTAAATTTCCTGCCTTTACACAAAGCATTTCAAAATGTCTAATGAAATGGATGTGCAAACATGATTTTACATGATGATAAGATTTTTTATATAGTACAATTCTATATCCTATACTTCTGGTGAGCATGTATATTTTGTAAAATATGTACAATATGGAATAGTGTGTATATGTGCATTTAGAAGAGTATGTATTTTTTTTATTTTCATCACATGTATTTGCAAAAGGAAGCATATTCTGTAATTTTATCAATTCTCAGTCAAGAATTTTCCTCAAACCTTTTGCAGACATGTCTCCTCATACTATTTTGGACTCCTGCTTCTCTAGTCTTTTCTACCAATATGTGCCAATCATAAGGGCCATTTAAGCCTGTACTGTAATACTCCACTCAAGAGTTATCTGATCCTAAACATCAGAGCTCATATTTCTTTCCTAAAACCCCTCATTTCTCCTAGTCCCCAAATATATTGAATAGAACAATATTTTCTAGTAAGAAATAAATGAAACTGCAATATAAAATTATGCAAAGATTTAATTGATCTTCTGTATGCTTGTTCAAATGTGGATTGCTGCAAAATAATTATTTCTGGCAATGCAGAAATCTAGGTGATAATTTAACACACATTATCTGTCAATACTCTTTTATTAAAAATGGAAGAAATAGCATAGCATCATAAACCACTACATGACTCATTTATTTTTCCTATATTTTATCTAAATGCGTGTGAATATAGTCTTCTATTAAATGGATTTTGATTGCTTTGTGCAAAGAGTCTGTATCTTTGAATATAAGAACGTGTTATCATGTTCCTATGAATATCACATTTATGAAATTAAATTTAAAAATTGAGGATATGGAGAAAAAGAGCTACTTCTTTAATATATTCCTTCTTTGTTTATTCAGGTTCAGAGTTTAAAAGTAATACATTTGAAATAGAATTTGTATTTTAATAGTACAGAGCCTTTGCAACATAGTGCTGTGGAAGTTGCAAGCCTGTTTGCTCAGATATTTGTAGCTTTTCTATATTGTAAGCCATTGTTATGCACATTTGCTACAGCTACCAACACCTGTTTGTCAAAGAGATTTTTAATAAAGTTTAAAGCCAAGGTTGTCATACTGAATACCACCTTATAACATAAAGTCAGTCTTACTTATTTAAAGAAATTAACTGTTGAAAGGCAACAGAATCTAATCCTATATGAGCTGTCCATTTTCATATTTATCCATTTACCCTTCAATCATTATTGCTAATAATGGCCAGTTTCAATCAACTTTGTGTCTCCTTAAAATAAATAAATGCATACATGCATCTATATATAAAAATATACAATTCTTTCCTTCCCCCTTTTTCCCTCCTCAGGCCCATGCTTAATAATTTATAATACTTACAAATTCAGTTTTAGTAGAAAAATAGACATCAGAAAACAGTTGTCCTCAGTTTATCTGTGCCAGGCATATCTCTGGGTCTTCTGCTATCCACAAATTAGTCCCAAGAGCTCGGTTGCTGGTCCATGGTTCCAAGAACTCTACTATTCCAGATTTTCCTGCTTCCAAAAGTTCAGCTTTGCCACTTCTATTGTCATCACATCTGATCTTGCAAAGGAAGCTCTGAGCAGGCTTTGACTTCTGGAAGTGGGGAGAGGAAAAAAAAAAAAGGATAAAGCAAGGTATCAAACTAAACCTCCCTATTTTTTTTTAGCTGCAACACAATATATTGTATTAAAAATACTTCCTGCTCCCTCACTTTGAGGCAAAATTACCGTGTTTTATTTATAGCCTAACAAATTTGAAGTAGTGAAACAAAAAACATACCAAGAATTATATATAAATGATTTTGTCATAGTTTATTTTATTTTTTCTTTTCCACCAGAAGGGCAAAAAAAAAAAAACCTTTAATTTTATTGCTTTGAATGTGGCTTTAACTAAAATAAAATGTCTGTGAACCAGATCTATTAATTTCTACTAACAACTGAGTGTAACACACAAGCTTTTATATATTCTTGTACATATTTCAACATCAGCTTCCTAAGAATTCATCACTTCTTAAATACTTTTAAATCAAATGAGAAGACTTATTTATGTAGTGGCTCAACTTTATGCCTAAGGTTCAAATGATAGTTAAATATATTAGCCTTTCATAGGACTAATAAATGTTGCAGAACGATGTAAGGATCGGGGACATGGATTCTGTGTGAACAACCAAGACCTTAGATTTTAGGTACTTAGGCTCTTAGCATAAGTTAGGCCCTAGGCTCTTAGCATAAGTAACTTAGGCTCTTAGCA
>JAWLRI010000202.1:86244-109999 GCA_034781795.1 Crypturellus tataupa | reverse complement strand
CTGGAGACTGGAAGATAACATCACCGCGGCCTTGAGACTCGGAAGACTTGGAGAAAGCAGCAGCAGGGTGGCTTTGCCGCTGCAGCTAGAAATCAGCTCGGCGGATTCCACCCCCGCCGGCGGCAAGGAGTCTCGAGAGCATTTGCGCCGCGGCAAATAAACACTTCTTTTTTGTTGTTATTCTAAAAAACCTTCCATGTTAATAAGAAATCCATTTGAAACAAATCTTTTATATCTTTTTTCATGACCTGTCGAGAAAATATGCTCTATTGTGATAATTCCTGAATAAGAATTTTTGGATTATAGTTTGCCATTCTCTGCCCATATTGTTACTTCAACAGCATTTCAGGCAATTATATCATTATCAGTCTTTCCCAAAATATGAAGATATTTTACTATGCCAGCTGGGAAAAACCTTGTCCAAACGTTTGCTACCTTGCAATTTTACCATCTTTCCTTGGCTAGCCTTCCTATCTCATCTATTTGCCATTTATAATCTCTTTAAAATATATTAGCATGCTTGATATTTTCCACATCTTAGAACTCCCACATAAAGTCAGTTAGACTTCCAACCTTAGGATAAATTTTAAACTTTCATTATTTGTAAGGAACCTTGCTCTGACTTTGGATCCTTCATATTTTTATAGTTCTTTCAGGTTTATAATCCTTTTATTTTAACATAGAATTCTGGGTTGGTTATTTTGCTTGCTATACCACCTGTGCCCTGTTTAATTTCTGAGTACAGGATATTTTCACGTCTGACTTCTAGATGACAACAAGCTCTTGCACATAAGTCCTGCTCCAGTGAATATCAGTGTTTTTAATGTAAGGCTTCAATGCATTTTTGTATTTATTGTGGGTTTTGATTTTTTTATGTCACATTGCGTCTGAGATCTCATGTGTATCTTTTCTTTGACTCTTGTGACGATCTTGATAGTCAACTCTACTTCTCCCACGCAGGATGTCGTATGTCTATGCTATTATCTGGGATGATCACTTGATACCACCATAGACCAGGGTAAAAAAGACCTTAAAGAAAATGAGCTATTACTTTTTTTTTTTTTTTTTTTTCTGGCGTTGTTTTACATCTACAAAGACTGCAGTTTATTCCATTCTTCTTTGAAGAATTTGACAATTCTACTTTTTCTTATAGGAAGAAAAGAGTCTCTAACTCCTCAACTAATCTTTTCTATATTAAATTTGAACACTCTTTAACGTGTGACAAAAGTTTGGGTCTCTAAAATCCTTTGGGATACCATTGAATGGTCACTACCACTGAATGGCTATTATTGTGCCTGAAACCCAAACATGCATCAATCATAAACAGCCATAAATCCAAATATTTGAGCAATATTCATGTTATCCAATAGCCTGGAATCCTAAACCTTTGGAGTCACCTCTTTTTCTCTCTTTCTCTCTTTTTCTTTTTCTCTCTCTCTTTCTCTCTTTCTTTCTCTCTTTTTTAATTGTGGAAAAAAAGGCCTGAAAAAGGGGAAACATAGAGAAAAACTAGGGCCTAGCAGAAGTTTTTGGCATTACAGTAGCTTGCTTGGGGTTCCCAATTCCAGGATGGCTGGTATGCGCGGACTCTGCTCCTCCACAGTTCCCTGGGCAGCACAATCTGCCCTCCAGCAGCTGCAAAGGGGAGTAACGGAGGCTGGAGCGGAGTGAAGACACCGCGGCCAAACTCTGTTGCGCTCCCTGTACTGGGCCGCTGATCAGCCACACAGTAGTTGTCCAATGGGAGATATATGATAATGTGTCCAGTGCTGAGCAGCAAAGGTGGCAAATCACTCCTTTTGGATGAACGTTCTTAAACTTTGCTCATTATAAGCTCATTATAATGTCAAAACACACCTCTGTCCCCAAATTTACCCACCTCCGAGGTACAACCACTCCTCCCTGAGCATGCACTCCAGATTTTGGACTGACTGTACCTTTAAATGAAAGGAGAAACCTTTTCACCAATAACAATATTAAGTATGACTATAGTCACTCAAGTTCCACCTGAGTGTAAAGTATAAAAGGTGAACAAAGGAGGAAAAGGAGGAGCAGAGAAGAAAACATTGTAACAATTGAGTCACTCGACAGGTTGAACCCCCTTTCCTCCCCTTGGGTCGGAACGCTTCCTGAGAAGACTAAGAAGCAGGAAGGAAGAATCTATCTTAACTCCTGGGTCAGTCTATGGGCTGGTCTCCCTTCTCCCGCTTCCAGTTGGGACACTGCCTGAGGAGACTCGAGACTGAGAGCCCTCTCCCGTCTTCTGGGGTGAGTGATGACTGTACATTTGTATGTCAGAACTAGCTAAAAACCCCACACTGTAGTAGAGAATTTCCTGTACTGACATTCGAAACCTGCTTTGTAGATGTTGCATTTGAATAAATCACGCTGTTTATGAACTTGACTACCTGTTTGGAAGGTAGAAGGTCCATAGACTGTTCGTGAATCCGATACGGCCAGAGTCGAGCTTATAGTTGGTCACATCATTTGGGAACTTGATTCGCTCCTAGGAAGGCAATCGGGCCGATGGTTGACAGACTGTTCATGAATCTGATACTGCCAGAGTTGGGTGTTTAGCTAACACAGTATTGGATATCTCCTTCTGTGCTACCACCACGGCTTTTAAACTACAACATTAATAAAAGCGATTTAAACAGTATTTAGGTATATTTTTTTTTCTCTCTGAAAAAAGGTAAAGTACTAGCAGCAACCGCATAAGAGATGAGGAGGATGATAGATGATGAGGCCATAGAGGCTGCATTAGAGTTGTTCTTGTCACTGTGATCAATAAAATATGCATATTATATAAGAAATACCTCTAATATAGAAACTGCATTTGTGTAGTTCATTATTATGGAAATTACTTTTTAACAAACACTGCAGTTAACGGTTTTATTGAAACTACTTTTATGAATACCCTTTTTAGTATAAAGAAAACTTTTCCCATATGAATGTTGAAAATACTCATAAAACATTATGATCTGTTATTTTGCACCTACCATGTTCAAAATTACAGGATTAGATCATATGGGAAAGGAGCATAGAATCACATGCTTTCCTTATGGAAAAAAATATATATAAAGTTCCTGACAATTGGTCTGGCTATCAGCAGACCACAACTGTTACATTCTTTGTCTCCTTCTCAGTGTGTCTGTTTTTTTTTTAAGTCCCTGGAGATGGAAATCATCTTTTTTTTTTTTTTTTTGTATATATATGATGAATAAACAGTGCCAAAAAAAATCTTATTTCAGACTTATTCATCCTCTTCCATTCCACTCCTTCGAATCCAAAAGCACTGAACTAGTTTCTGCACTTTTTGTCCTACGCTTACCCGAACGCATAAGAAAAGTTATCAGACTCTTTTGTTTGAAGAAGTTTGAGGATATTCCTTAAAATTTATCTCATTTCACAATCCAGGTATTATAAATGGACAGCTTTTCTTCTGTACTTTACTGTCACTAAGACATTTTTTATAGTTTTGTTTCCAACTGTGGAGGGTGAGTGCTTAAAAATTTGGCCTTGAGGTCTTCTCAGAATCTCACTGTAGTTGTTAAGCTAAAATATCCCCTCAAATCATAGACATGCAAAGTGTCAGGAATATTCTCAATCTGCCTAAGATTTATAATTTTACCAATCAAACCTATCACTAAATAAAATGTCAGATGCTGAACTTGCCTATTCATTGCCAATAAAGTTTGAAATTATAACTTTGACGAAGTGCTTGGAAATTCAGAATTTCACAACCTCTTGTTAACTCTTCCAGGGACATTTGCCAACTCTAGTCAGGCCTGCACACAGAATAAAGTAATTTTCACCTTTTAAAGTGAGACTGTAGTTCTGAATATTATAGCAAAAAGAATAGTAAGCAACTGTCCCTGAATATATAGTATTACGTATTAAAGCAAGAAGAAAGGAGGAAGTTAAAAATATTTTTTTAAAATCTTATAACTCACAAAAGCAAAAACAATAATATAATTTTTACCATTTGAAATGTTCATTGTTTAAAGTCTCAGAAATTTCTCTTAACTTGTTAAATATTCCTTTCATTTTATACACATCTCCAACATTTGGAATCAAATGATGAACTAACACAGAAGATTGGTGCTGTGGTTAAGGACCTTGCTTCAGACATAGGACATCTGCATATTTGCTTCTTTGTAGATATCATGTCTGAATATCTTCACAATCTAATGCACAGAGAAGGTTATAGGTCAGATTGCATTAGTGCCTAACGAATGGTATAACAAGACTTGTACTGACCATATCTCTTCTCATAGGCCATTAGCTTACAGAGTCAATCTTGATATAAGAGAAAATCTTAGGATCATGACATTGCATTTCATAATGTTTTATTTTGTCACAACTCACCTCAATATTTCATAGCATATAATTCTTTATATATGACATTCCGATCCTCTTATTGACTATCTATATTGTATCTGTATTTTTATAGCTGTAGCTGTAAGTAGTAACTCTTTTGCAAAATTTCTTTTCTCCCACATACTTCATGCCTATAACCTCCTCTGTTAACCCTTACCCCATTTCCTCTTCCTTAAAAGTTTCTCACTTTTGAGTTCACTCTGTTTTACTTCTGAGTAGGTGAAATTAACACAGCATGCCAGACTTGCTTTAATTCCCAAGCCTTTGAAAAGAGCATAGATTATGTGACTCTCAGCTGACTGGGTCACGTACAGAACTTTACTGATTTGGTTCTACTGTTCCCCAAGTAGAAAAATCATGCTAAACCTGTATAGGGGCTAAGTTCCTATAATATGATCTGGGAGTCTCTGTGCTTTGCTCCAAACTTCAGATAGACATATCCTCGGGACCAACTATGAACAATGCAGCAGCTTATATAACTCTAGCCTTTGATCCTGATACTAGGGAAAAATAAATAACAGTGCTAGTGGAGAGAAATGAACAAATACGGACAAAGAAAATGAAATGAGTGTTTTCACAAACCTATGAAATTTTCATGGGTAAAAATTAGGACTTTCTTATATCCAAGTTGCAAGTACACATTTAGATGCTGGAAAGTGGATTTAAAAGAAACACCAAGGGGTGAGAGGTGATTATAGAATGGAATGCAATATAGAGGAATTAAATCTACAGGAAAAAAAAAAAAAAAAGAAAAAAAAAAAAGAAAAACAATCATGTTCTGTGCAGCATGTGCAAGAAATTCCCCTGAAAACTCTGCTGGGGAAGGTGGGATCTCCACTACTGACTTATTAGCTGGTGGCTGATGTCTTTCAGGAGAGCCATTTAATTTCTGAACACAGCTTTCTCAGTGGGGTTGTGATTTTAAAGTTACTGTGTAATGGAGTGTATTACCATTTACCATATGATGAGATGGCCTTGTCTGTCAGCCAGGGAGCTGCTTAATGTTATATATGGGTCAAATGAGCCAAAAAAAAAAAAAAAAAAAAAAAAAAGGAGAGAGAAAAAAAAATCCAAAAACCTTGAACCCTCTAGCAAAAGGGGAAAGTTCCCCCATGGCAAGGAGCCAGGTCATTATTTAAAAGACCCATTTTCTCCTGAAAATTGATTGAACAGCACTAAATAAGATAAAGATATTCCAAGGGCAAGGGCATTTCTGCTGAATCAGCCACCGAGGTGATCACAATGGCAGGTGGTGTCCTTTCAGCAGAAATAATTCCTTAATGTTTGCAAATGCATTTATTTACATGAAAAATGGCTATTCTCCAAATATATCTGAGAGCAAAAGCCTTTTCCTTTGAATATTTCTTCACAACAAATGAGGTGCATTATCCCTGCCAAATCAATCAGATGTTCAGAATTTGACTGAATGCTCTCAAGCAGTTCTGCGGTGGCTGAGTTGATCATTTCAAGGTGCAATGTTATTTCCATAACCTACAAGACATCTAACTGCGTAAAAGTAATAAAATATCCAAGTTAGAAAACACAGAGATCTGTTGAATTATGCTTATGTCATGACTTCAGCCAATGAAGATGTTCATGGTTTTTCAGCAACTTGGATCAGAAAAGTGAAATACTAAGTCTGGTTTGAGTTCTTGAAGAGAGTTCCACAGCAAAACATGCAGCCATTGCCATGGTTTCTAACCTTAGACTTCTGAAAGATCATTGCCTAAATAGGAGCTAATTACCCTAAACTCCTTTTATATAATCAATACTGTGAAGAATGCACCCTTGAAAGGCTATTCATCTTAGGTATCTTAGACATATTCCTGAGTATGATCAGTTATGTATTGTTCTCCATTGACTGCAGAAGGAGCCTGGGTGAAATTTAAATCTAGTACAGCTTTCTGATGCTTATTCAGCATCAGGTATTCCACCCTGTGTAAGCTATTGTGGAAAAATTGCTCAAGAAAGGGAAAAGTAGAGAAAACTAGGACCTAACAGAAGCTATAACATTACAGAAGCCTGCTTGGGGTGAGAGACAGTTCTCACTTCCAGCTTGGTTGGCATCTTCTCCTCTGCAACCTGCCCTCCTAGCACACACTAATAAGAATATAGGAAGAGTGGAGCAGAATGGAGACACCATGGCCAAAATTTGTTGGATTCCCTGTGGAGGTGGTAATCTGATGGTGCCATGCAACTGATGAGTGGATGGAGGGTGGAGCAGAGTGAAAACAGCACGGCCAAACTCTGTTGTACTCCCTGCAGAAGTGGTGACCTGCTGATAAGCTGCATAGTACTATAAGATGTCTGGTACTGGGCAAATAATGGTGGCAGATCAGATGTTTCAAATGGACTTTGCTCAAAACTTTTTCTCATTTTAACTTCATTATAATATCAACACACACGTCCACTCCAAAAGTTACGTGCTTCGAAGGAATGACCTCTCCTCACTGGGCATACTCTGTAGATTTTAAATGAAAGCGGGAGATTTTTTCACCAATCAATAGCAAAAGTAAGCATGGCTAGAGTCACTCAAGTTCCACCTAAATGTATAAAATATAAAAGGTGAACTAAGGAGGGAAGAAGTTGGAGGGAAGACTCCTTTGTAACTTCTGGGATAATTAGACAGGTTGAACTCCTTTCCTCCCCTCGGGTCAGGACACCACCTGAGGAGACTCCTCGAGGTTGAGAGCCCTCTCCCACCTTCAGGGGTGAGTGATGATTGTGAATTTGTACATCAGAGCTAGCTGAACCCTACACTGTAGTAGAGAATTTCCAGTACAAACATCTGGTTAGTAACTCCCTTTAACTAAATCTAGAAACCACATGGTTTATATTAAGAAGCTAAGCAGATAGAATGATATTAAAGGTTAATTTCATTCTTATCTTTAATGTATTCACAGATGCACACATGCAAGATCTGCAACACGAAGTTAACTAAAGATCTGTGTATGCTGCTGTTAAAAGACGCCTTCTTATATGGTCATATCTTATTTCATACAATAGGACCTGCATTATCTAATAGGTTTTTCTCATGTAAGATTTTGCTGTAGGTGCAAAGAAGCCTCTAAAAGTATGTTGTAAGTGGATCTAAAAATAACTTTAGACAGGAAAGAGACCCTGGAGAAATCTGGGATGGACATCAAATAGGAATAAAGCAAACTGCTCTTGCTGTTTTCCCATGGATGCTTACTGAAAAAGACAGCAGTTGCCATTTTCATCATTCAAACCTGATATTATCAGATCAATATGTCTTGAACAGTTCAGAGTACCAGTAATGCTATGAATCCTTCCATCTTAATTCAGGTTCTTATTAAAGCTGAAGTATGTCCCGAGAGACAAATTTCTGACAAAGTTTCTAGAGTTCATGGTGGATTTTGAGTATCAAAGATAAAGCATAAGGTCAGACATTCAGATCAATCATCTCACGGATTCTAAACTCATATTCAGAAATGCCCTATGTTCATATCTATTCTGTCTTCATTTTTTTTTTCTTGACAATGGACAACTGCCGTCCCACTGTCAGTGGGAGTATGTTAGTGTTTGACTAATAACTTTGTATCATATAAGCATCTCCTGGTGAATAAAAAAATTTCCTTTTATACTGAACCAGTACAAAAGAAAAAGTGCCCAGGGTCCATTCCACAAATTCTGATTTTCCATATTGCTTTTGTAATGTAAGAGAGCTTTCTGTTTTGTCAGGCTTTCTTCTTATTATTACTACTAGTACTACTTGTTGGCTTGTTGCAACTTTTTCTTTCTTGTGTGTGAAATATCAGGAATCACATGTCTTCATAAACACTTTTTATTAGAGGAACTTTCTTGGATTAGACAACTGTAAAGAGAGTTTCTGCCGCAGAAAACTGTGACTTGTGTTGCCAGTCTCTCTCTTCCTTGCTCAGCAAAGGCAGGTGTCACTGCTGTTATATAATCTGTCTCTCTCTCATAAGCATGTCTTTAAGAGAAGAAAGAGAGATGCAGCTCAAACACTTGGGTTCTCCAAAGAGCCTAAAAAAAGTTTTTTAAAAAGTCCCACAAAGACAACTTGAGGTATTCCCATTATATTTCAGCCAGACAATTATAAATTTTTTCTTTATGGCCTATTGTTTGCTGTGAAATCTAAGTTCATGGTATCGTGGAATGGCATACCAAAAATTTTACACGATTGTGTAAAAAAATACAATTATGAGAAAGGCTCGGTGTAATTATATGAAAAGCTCTGTTATTTGGAAGACTGGGTTAGTGGTGGGGAAATAATTAGTTCATTGGTCATAAACTAGAACAGAAAGAATAAGTACTTTGTCATTTTAATCCCTAATTTTAATATTTAGAATTTAACAAATGGTGTTAAGTTGAGAAATTGCCAGATATGATAAAATACAAGTTTGTGGGATGTTATCATACACCTGAGATATACTGCTCCTGTTTAATATTTTACAAGCCATTTTTATTATCCTCTCACACAACATTAGAAGAAATCTGCATCTGTTAAGGTGAATTTTATTTGTCATTCTTGGGCCTAACAGTTCCCTTGTTCTTTTCTTGTACTGGAAAAATGATCCATTCTAGAACACATGGCAAATACTTATTAAGATTTATTTTATTTTTACTGCCTTTGCAACATTTGCTTTTTAGCTCTGGTTATAAAAACTCAAATCCTCCAGTTTGCAACTTGACATCAAACAATAAAAGGGCAAAATGAAATATAAGCTAGTAGAGAAAAGGGATATGTTAACTTATGCTTTCTGAAAAAACACACACCAACAAATATCTGAGCTAGCACAGATTTTCCAAGACGTACAATTCAATTGTAGACACACATGCAATCCTGTACGTATATAGGAATATACAGGATCTTCTGAAGGAAATAATATACATAGAAATTAATATTCTTGTATCTGATTGCAAGCAGACCCCAGGAATGACACAAGTATAAGTTAAAGCACAAATTCTCATAGGTAATAATTATTTGTGAACATTTCAGAACATGAATAACTGATTTTCAATGTTAAATACTCTAACTGTAATCTATTGTGACTTGCAAAGTATACTCTGGAAAAAACATTGACACTATGTGGATATTACATATACTCATATATATATTCATATACTCCAGTCTAGGCTACTTTAGTTCTCTGGTTGAAGAACAATTCAGGTATGTGAACTGAGGAGTCTAAGTGCTATAAGTGCAAGTCTTTATAGAACTTACACTCCTAAATGTAGAAAAGTTGGTACTTGCAAAAGGCCAGTAAAATTATTTATTTCTAAAAAGTCATTTAAATTGAAGCTTCTAAAATTAGAAACCACTAAAAAAAGTATGTTTCCCTTTTTACAAATGGGTTATTTTTAGTCCTTTTCTGTCTCAAAGTCACAGGTCTTTGTTTTATTTTCGTTGTTGTTTCTCCCTCCCTTTCTCTAAATGTTCAGCAGTTCACAGCTAGGATTTCCAAAAGTTATCCATTGTGTCTGTTGTATTGTCAATTTCATTAGTGTTGCAATAAGCAAGTCAGACAAAGAAGTATTTACAATTATTTCTGTTAATTATTATGAGCGCAAAATGGAAACTACTTCCCAAAATCAAGTTCTAAAGAATAAACAGAGTGTAAAATTTTCACAATTGTTTTTTCAATATTGTATGTGTTCATTGTTTAGCTAATCCACAGAAGTCTGTAAGAATCAAAGCAGTCACTCAAGACTCAAAGACTGTTACAGTGTCTCAACCACTAAAATCACTCAGAAAAAAACACTAAAACAGAAAAAATGGAAACATCAGAATATATTAAAAAGTGGAAGAATCAAAGTTCTGATGCTGCATTCACTTCTATACAGAACTTGGTAAGAACAGAAAATAGTGAAATATTAATCCATTCTTGTGGCAAAGCTTGTAATATAAGTAAAAACTGGTGCAAATTGAATCCCTTGTTATTGTCTTCTTGTAAAGTCACAATCCCCTGTAGTTACATGAGTGCAAAGCCATATAGACTATTATCTTTGAAGTCGAATTGTGCTGTTGGCAGTGGGTCCAGTTAACTGAAACTGCAGTTTCTATTTCAGTAAAAATAGGCAAATAATGAGATACAATGTGCTGAGCAATTTAAATTCTGTGAGCAGTAATGGATAGTTCATAGTTAGGTAAGAGGTTCACTTTAACTCCTGGGTGTCCTTTGATTTCTGGGCTGATTTTTCCACAAGAGGTTGTGTGTATGCCACTATATCTGGAAGCTTTGGGTTAATTAGATGTCTTTGTATTTAAGTACAAAGTAACTCTGAATGACACCACTTATGCTAATTCAGTTATGTGGGATGTGGCAAACATTTAAAAATAGACTACGTGGCTATATATCACAGGATTGGAGATTCAAGGTTATTTCAATACACTGTAGAAATTTTCTGCTTAAACACCGCAGTAGCAGAGGCCACATTGACGAGCCCAAGGCATATCTCTGAAGTATTCCAGTTGATTAGATCTACCAAGTTGCTTCCTCAGCTACAACAGTTTCTAATATCTTTGTGATATTAAAAATAGGTTAAATATTAATATCAGATTATTTTATTTTTCTGAAGCAAATGAAAACCCATTTTGAAATCACTTAAAAAATATTAGGATTTTATTTTCTACCTTCTCAAAGAATTAAGAGGAAAAATCTGAATGTGCTTCTGTATTATTTTCATGGAAGTTCACTACAACATTAGAAAGTTAAGCTATGATATTATCTCGTTTTAGAAATACACCTGTAAAAGGGAAATAGCTCAAATTCCTTAATTCAGTCATCTATCAAAAGTGAGAAGTTGGCAGAGCTGATCATTTGTTTTTTAAGAAATTGATCATCTTCTTTTTCTTTTCCTGTTAGTCCTCATTTGGTGCATCTCAAGAACTGAAATATACTAAATCAGTGGGTGTACTTAAGAAATCTACTAAGTTTGAGAATATGCCTTGGTCATATCAAGGTGAAATCAAATACACTCCATTTCCTTCTCCTCCTCCTCCATCCTCCACCGTACTCATCCCACCTCCACACTATGAAGTGCAGACTAGAAAGAGATTTTATTTTTGAAAATCAGATTCTGTTTACTGACATTCAAATTGCGTATCCAGTAAAGAAAGCATTTTGACTACTACTTTCTCATTAAAGTTCAGACACGGATCTTTCATTAGGCAATCTAGGATTCTTACTATGTTTGGTAAATTATCTCTGAATGTACCAAATGTTTTAAGAAGCATCCCCCATTGTTTTTAGCACTTTTTTATGATCCACAGGATACTGTTGTTGCAGCATTTCCTGTGAAATCAAAGAATTCCATGAGTTAATATCCACATATTTTGTCCATTTTCTGTTTATGTATGCTCAGTCTTATCTCAAAAAATGATGGCCAATTATTATGCATAGCTGCAGGTTTTTACAGACTCTGTGCTAATTCATATAATTTGCTTTCACAAATTATATCATTACATTGCTATTCTACTTAAAAAGTGCATTAAATAGTCTAGGCAATCTGCTTCCTTCTTCTAGACTGCGTCTTGGCTCTCAAATTTGTAATTCTCTTCTAGCCAAGCTTAAATGCACTTTTGACCTGAAACTTAAATAAACTGTACTTCTTTGTTGCTTTTGTTTTTTTTTTATTATTTTTTATTTTTAGAATGGACTGACTAAATGAGCTGGGCCTCTTTAGATGACCTGATCAATATGAACAAACACCTGATGGGTGAATGTAGATTGGGCTAAACTTTTCTCGGTGGTGGCCAGTGGCAGGAAAAGGGGTAATGGGTACAACTTGAAACACAGGAAGTTCCACCTCCATGTGAGGAAGAACTTCTTTGCTGTGAGGGTGACTGAGCCCTGGAACAGACTGCCCAGAGAGGTTGTGGAGTCTCCTTCTCTGGAGATCTTCAAAACCCACCTGGATGCCACCCTGTGCCACGTGCTCTAGGTGTCCCTGCTGGAGCAGGGGGGCTGGACTAGGTGATCTCCAGAGGTCCTTTCCAACCTCAATCATTCTTCAATTCTCTGATTCTGTGACCTATCAATCCTACTGCGGCAATCTTGCTCATGCAAATTGTTGTGCAGACACTCACAGACTCATGGACAAAATGTCTGTTGAAGAGAAAAACTAATTTATGGAGATCTTGGCATAGGGAGACATTTGTATGGGGAATCAAGCCTTTCAAACAAGATGATTGGATGACATCTGATAACAATGGGAATCTCCACTGCAGTGACAATTGCAGTGATGTTGCCATCTGGATGGGGTGTGATTTCCTGCACTGCTGCTCTGCTCAGTTTGAGTAATCTATCTTCCCCATGATGCTACGTGACATTTCCAGAATATGATAACGCATTGTTATTGATTATCTTATCTTCCTGCAAAATCTCTCTTCAATATCTTAGCGATATACAAAAGCTTCTCCTACATGGCCACTTCTATATCTGAAGGAGGTGTTTTCTTTTGGCCATTTACAAATATTTTATCTATGCATAGTTTGATCAGTTGTGCAGTTGAAACAGATCAGCATCTTTGGGATATGACACATGGGTTATTAATCAACATAGTTAAAGTTAAAAATTGGAATGCACGGAGCTGATGCTGCCTCAGAGAATCACTAGAACCGTCCAAAATTGCCACCTAGAGACCTTCTGTTACAATCAGTCAATTTCTTAATTATGAAGGTGACTGGGAGCTCAGCCAGTCACCAAGTTTCAAGTAGGTCCACTGTCTGATACTAGTCCATTATCTCATCCATGCAGATGACTAGTCAAGAAACCACTCAGGAAATTAATATTCAGACACACCATGGTCATAGCACAGCTATAATTAGAGAATAATCTTGAACTTTAACTTACAACTCACCAATAACTAAGATTCATATTTGCCAGATAATATTTTAATGAAAATAATTTGGCATAAGTAAGGTTAAAATTAAATATTACAAATCCAAGGATAATGTGATTGAATAGAGCATGATTATGGTTTATTTGATTCTGTAGAAGAGTAAGATTTCCTTTCCTTATCAGTGGTAAGCAGAGTCAGTATACATATATATATAAGTACAGAAAATCTGCAAAACACGCATGCAGATTTGGACTACGCTTCCAGTTTTCTCTATCTTATAGTATAAAAAAGAATCCCAGAAATATTTTTTAGGATAACATTTATCTTCACTCTTTTTATAGTAGTTTTGCTTTTCGTTCATATTTTTTTGGCATCTGACCACAAAATACACAATACATGAAGCATTGCAAATGGACAGTCACTAGGAGGAGTGGAATGGACAACTAAGCATTTTGTTAAACTGAAATTAAGAAAATTGTTCCTTACCTTCTGTCTCTTCTACTGAGATTTGGTTTTGCTGACAAACTTTAGATGTATTTCCTCTGCAAAACAGAAATCATGATCAAGGCTTCAGAAGAATAGAGTATTATTACATACTATGCATGCAATATAGTGAGCATGTAATTAATTGAAACCTAATAAAACTAATCTTTGTTGCATTGGTTCAGTCTAATTTTCCGAGTTTTATTTCTTCTCTTATTCACTTTCTGGTTTGCATTTACACAGCACTAACTGCTTAGAGGTTTGTGCGGACAAACAAAAACCTGATTGACTGTCAGTGGTTTATTCTGTTTTTATCCTCTCCAGAGCTATGGTAAATCCAACTCTCCAGTTAGAAAGAAAGATTTTTTTTTTTTTTTTTTTTTTTAGCATACAGTGCCTATTTCCTTTAGTTCCCACCAGTTACGCAAATTAAAGAAGCCTTAAATGATTTTCTACCCTGTCAGAGCATTAAGCGACTTGTTTCCCAGGGCAATGACACTTTCATTCCCTGTGGGCTGCATTTTTATACAAACTTTATGCTTAGTTGTGTGTAATTTTTATCTTCAACCTATGTTCACTCTCCTTTTTTGTTTCTCTTGTTATAATTGAACTCTATTACACAAATTCTTTATCCTGCTGTCTTCAGATCATTTCAACTTCATGTCTTTTATTCAATTGTTAACAATTTTGCCAGGCATTTGTTTTATTTCTTTTTGCCTTTTTTTTTAACATCTCATTTTTATAAGCATTTTAGGCATGTATCATCAGTCTATAGCTCTCTACAGTTCTGGGTGTTTATCCTGGGTCTGTTTACCTCATGGCATTTGTGTAATTCCGTTCTCCTCTTAATTCAATTTTAGCATGTAAAAACAATGGGAGATAAAATCTCCTCAGATGTTAGACAAAACCTGCCACAGATCTTACTGAAATTTTCTCCGAATAATGATTTTGCTGATAAACTTCATAATTATTTAGACAGTATGCCATTAAGTATCATGTGTAGAAAATTATAACAACCTAATTAAAACACTGACAGTTTAACAATGTTGCCAGCATTCATTATGGAGGCTGGACAAGCTACCCAAGCGCCTTACAAGATATTTCAATATCTAGAAGACTTCCTCTTTTTTTCAAGGACAAAATTATTTACATGGTCGAAGTTGAATGTATTTGGGATAGTGTTCCATGCACTTTTCTTCTTATGAGTGTATTCATATACCAAAGCAACTCAGTTACAATTTCTTTATTTGGAGAAGTGATGGAAGTACTTTCTGTCTTCACAAAGAGGCTGCAGTTTTTATCCTAGAGAAACACAAAGGTCATGTTCCAACTGACCCTTTTACATCCACCTCAGAGCACCCAAACAATTTAAACGTGATGTAGTCTACTCATTTCTACTTTAAGTATCAAATAGTTTAGACCATGATTGGGCTCTAAATTTGACTTTTTTGTTTGGCTTTGTTTTCTAATTAATCTCTAGTTAATCTTAATTAATTTCTAATTAATTAAGAAGACTAAGTTCTGTGGTTTGAAATTATTACTAGTCTAAGAAAGAAATAAACTTTAGGAAGAAAAAGCTGCAAATATTATCAGTAAAATGTGTCTGCCCAACATGATAGGTAAAGCTTTGTGTATGACTTTATAGGGAGTAATAAGAGATCTTCCTTCATCAGCCCTGCTCTCCCTTCAGATATGTAACAACGGAAGACTATTCCTGATTTGCTTAACCAAAAAGCAGCACAATGTCAGTGATCAGGGTAGCTGAGTTCAGATTTGATCTGCTAAAAAACACTGCTTATCTGATTTCCATTTGGAAAAGCATAAGGACAGATTCTGGTCATTTTTCTCACAAAAAAAAAGAAAAAAAAGAAAAAGAAAAAAAAGAAATGCCTTCTGTTTGACAGTTTGTAAAATGAAGAGCATTTGGCACATGAGGAAGGCTGCTACCTTGCACGATTCCTTTATGTTATAGCCTGCCTGGGGATATCTCTGTGCAGCTCAGGCATCCACAGCCTAAAATGTGTTGTATCAAAGGAACTTACTTGCAGAATAAAGAGCAGAATTAGCTGCTCTCGGGCACACTGAGACAGCTTGACACTCCTAGAGTCACCAAGCAAAGGGAATCTTCATTATTTCATGGGCTCAGCTATGTTAGGAACAATAGCAAACCTGCACAAAAAGCATTTGCTAGACAGAGGGAGAGAACTTTTTTGAAACCAGTTCACTCTGTCCTGATCACCAGCCAAGCACTTCACAAGGTAAAATTTAAAAGAGAAACATAGACAGTAGCTATATGCACAGTATTTTTCATGTTCCACTCACTTCTGTTTTGATTATCTTAAGGACAATGTCAAAATATCAATGTCAGTTCCAATGCCTAGGTGGTATTTATCTCCAAATCAATACCATTCCAGAAGTACATTGGTCTCTCTGGAGACTCTACATCACTAGCCCAGTGAAGATCTTCCTGGGATAGAGATCTCTAAGAGACCAATGTCCTCCTGGGATGATACTTAGACTGTAAGTCATCTTTCAAGGCAGTGGAGGCCTAAATTTAGACCTAAATTACAGACATAATTTTGAATCAAGCTTCTCAGTGACCAATGGCCAGGACTTAAGCTATCTGAGACACAAAGCTCAGTTCTGTGCAATATAGTTGTATCAAGCTTTATCAAGAAAACTGTTGCTGAGATGAGAAAGATAACATAAGCCCCAAAAAGGCAAAATAGCAGAATAAAAATGCAGCCACACAAAGATATAGAATTAAAAAAATGATATTAAAACATGCATAAAACCCAAATGAAAAAAAGATAAGACTTAGGAGACACAACTCAAGTAATACTGAGGATCATCCTATTCCTAGGGCATTGGAAACCATCATGGCTCCAGAAGATGAATAAGGGCTTGGTCAGCAGCATGTGTGAGGATGTGTGTTCATGATGGGATACAAATGGTATTCCCTGGTACTTTGTGCGTCCTAGTTCTCCAGATATGTCTATTAGCCATTAAATAGTTTCTGTGTACTCATAAGTGTGTGGAATATGTGAATTTTACTTGCGGAGTCTCTTCAGGCACAGTAAAATGTACCTGAAAAAAATGTTATCCAATGAAGGAAGGTTGCACCAGGAGACTACTTCAGAATGAGCTGAATCTCTCTCTAGAGGCCAACTTTCAGGCATATAATAGGGAAGATGAGTAAGCCTGATTTTTACAGCAGCCTTAGAGCTGCTGTGAACAGATAAATCAATCAATGCAACCAGTCAGCCAATGTGGGATCTTTTGTACTCTGATATCAACATCTTCTACTCTGGTAGAACTGCCAAAAATTCTCCTACAACAGTTCACTTCCCTTAGAAAGAGATTTTCAATCTGTTTGCTCACTCAGACATTGCTATAGTGCTTGTTCTTAGACCATATAAGCAATTTATTTTTCTTTGTGAGTATCATGCATTTTTAATTCTTTTTTAAAAAAACTTATTTTGTTATATAGTACAAGAAACTAAGTTCTAAATAGCCAAGTTACTGTGCCTATGCTTTTATGCTAACCAGTTATTACCTTCCTAATTAATTTGCTTAAGGTCCCCATTGCTTAAAACAGCACAAAAGCTGGGTTTATTTAACCTCACTTTGGACTTCAAGCTGAGATATTTGGGCTAGGAGTAGAGTTACTCAAGGATCCCTCCATACCAGATGTAGGAAAGTAGGCTCTTCACAGGATTTAGATCTTACTTCATTTTAATTTCACTCTTAAGGTGCTATTACGTTAAGTACAGAAAGGGCCATTGGGGTTCCTAGTTTAAGCTCCTCAGGTAAGCTTAAATGTGATCAAGATGAAGTTTCCTGTCAAATGTGGGATGCATCTATATTAAGTTTCCTGCCAAAGAATTTGGATTAAGATAAATATATATATATAGCCTTTTCAATCATATACATCATATCTGAAAGCTATTAACATACAGAAAAGGGAAAATAGACTTTAGACTTACTTTCAAGCTTATTCCCTACTTCCCAGGAACATATGGCCTGTTAACTCACCTGGCTGCAATTGCATTCAGCACTCACTTGTCTGCCTATGCTGCCCCATCAGCTAACAGATTGGTACTTCATTGCTTGAGAGTTACATGCTGATGCACTATCAGTGTTCAAATTACACTGGGTGTATTTTTGCTCAGCTCTTCTACTGTGATTTACAAAGTTATGCAGTGTCTTCGTTTTGCTTCTCCTGCCCTAAGGTCTGAACAGCAGACACTCTCAGCCATCTAATTCCATGAGAATAAGGCATGCAATCAGAACCCAGACTGCCTGAAATAATAGTATATTGGATCTGACTTATACAAGAAATGTGTTTTCCTAGTATTATTGCAACCTTTTCTCACAGTGCTATAGTTAAAGCCAAAACATCAATCTGAAACACATCTCCAGATAGCAGTGTTTTGTAAAACAAAACAAGAAAATGAATTAATCAAAAGGTGGAATGGAAGTCCTTACAGCTGCAGGTTCAGTATGTGCCTAAAGATCTTTCTGTCTAGAAATGATATATCTCTTTATCAAAACTGGGGCGGAAAGTCTACTGTGGTGAGATCTAGGACACAGAGCTCACACTGTATAGTAGCCACAAGAGCTAGATGAATTATTGATGAATAAAAACAGAATATTAATTCACAGAGGAGTAGGATATTTTTGTTTTTAACTTCTCAGGCTAGTGATAGAATATTCTATAATATTTGGTATGAGTCCTCATTAAATAGCTGCATCCCATGTCTTTGAAGAATCAGACTTTAATGCTCTCTAGCTACTATTTCAGTTTTAAATGCTGCCAGAGAAATCAAGATACATGAATAATTAAGAGAAAAGATTTTGTTCAAATGACAGGTCATTCAGTCCCTCTATCTGGCATTGATAAGTCCTTCTATTCATTCATTTTCCAACTTACAAAAGCTATTACCACAGAGATTTCAAAAAAAACCTTTCATTACCACCTTCCTGACTGTTTTTTGTTATTGTTATCTTTATTGTAGGGTTTTGTGTGGATGCAAACAAAAACAAAAACAAACAAACAAACAAAAACATCAAGTCTCTCCACCTCTACTTGTACATCTCATCCAGCATTTGAACTTTGAAAGTTCATAACACTTTTACCTCAACAGTCTTACTTTCCTCTTATCTGCTTTATATCTCAAAAAATATTAATGATAAGGAAATTATGGGACAGTCAAATGAAGGCCTTGCCTAAATCAAGATTCACAGCATCAATTGCTCTCTCCTTGTCCACAGCACTATATTACCTTCATCGTGGAATGCAAACTGGTTGGTAAGTCATCATTTGGCTTTTAAACTCATACCAGCTGCTCCCAATCAACTTCTTGTATTTCATGTGCTAATCCTTATGAGAGGAGGAGCCCTACCTCTATATGACAGAGGCTTATAGTTACCTGGATCCTTTTTTCTTGAAGACAGGCATGATGTCTTTTTTTAAGTAATCAGAAAACTCTTATAATTTCCATGAACTTTTGAAAATAGAGTTGCCTCTCAGTAACACCAGCCAGCCCCTTTGGCATCCTGGAATGTATTCCATTGGGTCATATGGAGTTGTCTGTATCTAATTGGCTAATATCCAAAAACAAGAACCAAGATGTATATGTTGGAATGGTCTGCTGGAGGCATATGAAGACTATGGGAACTTAAATGCAAATCTTTCTTTTGTCTTTAGATTACACAGATTTTAATCACGAACTATAAAGTCAATGGAATCATTATTGTTTTGATCTGCATAGAGCTGACCACTCTTCCCAAAAACATCATCCAGTCCTTCCAAGCAGAAAGGGAAGTCCTGTCTAAATGGTGGCATCCTACCTTGTATAAATGTGTTTCTGAGAGAAAATAAAAATTTTAGTTAAGCTTGAAACCACTCCTAAGACTCTAACCAGCTCTAGCTTCCATACTGTGCTATGCTATTCCAGTCGTCCTTCTATCCAATCTATTTTTACTCTTGTGACTGTCCAAAGCATATCAAGCACCTGGCACTTTTTTGAGTTTGTAGTTTATTTTGTTTGTTAAAGGTCTATACTTAAATCTGTTTTTTTTTTTTTTTTTACCCTGTTATCTTCCCTGTCTTTCAACAGGTTTTAGACTGATTACGCTTGCTTTCTAAACAGGATTTTGAAAACTGAGGAATTAATGATCTCTGCAATAAACTTGTATTGGAATAAAGTGTAGGGAATAAACAGACATCTTAAATGAGAGAGAAGTCTTTTTGATTGATATCTTAGATAAAACACTCCAAGCAAGTGACTTAATTCTGTTATTCCAGTTTTTCAACTAAATTCTGTTATTCCAGTATTTCAGCTAAATTTGGTTTGGTCAGACAGAGGAAACAAAAGTTGTTTGTAATGCTAATTTATTTTGCACAAACCACTTTAAGTGACATAATCACTGAAAAGAGCCATACAATGAAAAGGAAGGCTAAAACTCATTCTGCCATATAATCTGCTGTTGGTAAAGGGTATAAATTTTGGATTTGAATTATTAAGCAGAAGTTTGGAAGGAAGAGCAAAGGAAAGGAGAAAAAATACTTAAGAGTTGACTGCATAGTTCACTTTCTATGGCAGCAGGGCTGTGAATCACTACATCAGTTCCCATTAGTAGAAGAAAAAAAAAAAAAACAGTATCATTTATACCACAACATTTAACAATATTAAACTCTCACATCTTTCTTCTGTTGCCCAGACACCCGACTATTGGTGTTATGCACAGGAGGCCACAGGCTGATGTTGCTGTGGCCGTGTTGGGGCTCAGTGCTGCCTGTGGCCTGAGCTGGGCTGTGCTGGTTGGAGGTTACGCTGGGGCCCAGGGCTGCTGCCTGCCCTGACTCAGCTCCAGCTCCAGTCCCAGCCCAGATTGCAAACAGATTTTTGCCTTCGTCTTTGGAGACTATATTTCAAGTTTCTTTAGGTCTATTTAGCTACAAGACAAATGTGTTATGCAGCTAACTGTAAGCATCAAAGAGTCCTGTGGCTTCTTTTCATATCCAAACAGAGATTTTTTTTTTTTTCCAAAGAAAAACAGGACTTGGGAAGAGAAGGGATACAGACATTTCTCATTTTGACTTTAACATGGCAAACAGAAGAAGGCTGTTGAGTTATTTAGATGACCAATAGCACCCTGGGCTGTATTAGCAGGAGCATAGCCTGTTGGTAGACAGAATCTTCTCCTATATTCCACATTCGTCAGACCTCATTTAACATACTGAGCACAGTTCTGGGCTTCCCAATTCAAGAAAGATATTAATAAACTTAACCGAATTCAGAAGTCACCAAGATGGTTCGGAAGTGGAATACTATGGAAGTGGAACTATGAGGAGAGGCTAAAGAAGCCGGGCTTGTGCAGTTTGGAGAAGGGAAGGCTTTGAGAGGACTCTAGAGCATCCATGGGAAGATGGAGACGTAATGTTCACATTGGAGCATGGCAAAAAGACAAGAAACAACAAGATGAAAAAAGAGAGGATCTGATTAGTTGTAGGGAAAAGCCTTTTCCACATAAGCCCTGAGAGGATGAGCCCTGAGAAACTTGGTGTGACCCCACAGCTGACTCCAGTTTGAGAAGGAAGATGGGCTAGAGATTTTATGAGATATCTTCTAACATCAACTATCCTGTGATCCCATAGACAGAATGTTCACTTAGACCTACAAAGTGTTCCCAGTTCTGTCAATGTGGACACAGGTTGGATTCATAGCTATATATTTTAACAGTTATATAACATGTCAGTGATCAATTATTTAATTTTGAAAACAAATACCATAACTAAAAATACAAAGAAAATAACACAAAACTGTTTTGAAGATGACTAAAAATTGTAAAAAGCACATTTCTCATTTGAAACGGGTGTGGTATGACTTAGTATTAGTAAGAGGGCATGGACACAATGACAATTAATTTGAAACATTCTTTTAGATGGGGAGACAGTGTAATGCTAGATAAGCATCTGAAAATTAATCAGAGGAATCATATATTGACCAAAATAATGTATTATTTTGGTTTGAAAATGGATAAGAGTTAATAATTAATAATTAATAATTAATTAGTATATTATACTTAAAGAATGAAAAGTAGCTTTTTGTTGACAACTTTAAAGTCATTACACTTGCTTTCTATATAGCTGGTATGACATTGAATTATTTCATGTCTTTTAAAATCTTTTAGTCTTTATGTAGACACACACAAAACAATTCCTTCTTTTAGTCTTTGCCACCATAATTCCTGTCAATGTAATATTTTATAATAGCTCATAAAACCTGGCTATACCTCTGTGTAATAGGAAGGTGAAAATAGAGAACTTTAAAATGACTTTTCAAATAGATAGTAACAAAGATTTTAAGTTAGAACTGAGCTTTAAGAGAATTCCAGAAAAGATAAAATATGAGTGTTCAATATAATTGAAGGAGAAGAAAAAAACATATTATAGAAGGAGCATTCTCACTGAGATCAAAAAAGTAGTTTTCTTTAAATGTTTCAATTGTGTTTAGTTTTAGTCTAAATTGGTTATTGTGCTTGTTCTTTTACTTATCATATTTGAATTGCATATCTCTGAGAGGTACAAAGACATTGCACATTTACAGCAAAAAGTGTAAGTAAGTTTCATGAGTAACTTAAATGTACAGCAGTACTTTAATTCTGTCTGGTGAAAAAAATTTAAAAATACCTGTAATTCCCTGTCATTTCTCTTATTTGTATATTTTTTTCTTTTATTCTACAAAGTAACAAAACATAGGCTTTTCCATTTTTTTTTATTTTTCAATATTCAATACTCCATAATTAGAAAATCAACAGCATACTCATGTCTTGGGTAAGGTGGATGTGTTTGTTACAAGAGCTCATAGGATTTTATTTTTATCTTACTGAATAGAATTTTAAATTATGAAATGAATGTATGCTTAAGATATCTGAATGTCACTTATATTCATGTTTTTGAAGTGGATTTGAAGTGGATTTGATGCACTTATTTAAAGGGCACTTGTTTAAAGTGTTTTTTATGGGACATAAATCCAAATCTATGTGCCCATTTGTAGCCTGAAAGTTAGCTACCAGCAAAGTGTGATTAGCAAGTATGATTAACCTTTTTGAAAAGCTCAGTATATATGACAGTGAAATACCCAGGTCAATATAACGTCAAAGAATTTATGACACCAAAATAAAAATGCGTGTTTAGTAGACAACAATATTTTCGAATATGTATCTATCTATGGTGTTTTCTAAGCGAAGAATTGACTACCTAGGGTATGATGATGCTGTAAAGCAGACAACCATGATTTCTTTTGTGTAGTCAGCAAGAGCTTGTATTTAGCTGCAGATGTTTTGATTTGTAACAATAATTTTGTGGTGGAACAATTTCAGTAATGGAATATTGAACAAGTTTCAAATATCAAGTCAATGTCATTTTTAGATTCTGAATGACACTCCAAAGAGAAAAAGGAAGAAAAAAGGATGGCTTGTTGGTTAATGATTTTCAGAAGAAGCTTAGCTATATCTGAACAAGTCCTTGTATTACTACATAAATAGAACGTCCTATGGAAGAACACAATTAAAACATAGACTGGCAGAGGGGTCTTTCCCTCCTAACTGCTAGCATCACAGAGAGAACAGAATATCCCAACTCATGCTTCAGGTGTTACACCATTACTGAACATAGATATAACTTTATTCCCCTATTGATCTAGACAGGGTGGTCCTGTGCTCTTTTGACTACATGTTGTAGTAACTGTTTCCATTAGACTGCAATAATAACCCATCTTAACCTACCAGTATGAAAGATCTGCCATAATCCAACTTCACAGACTCTGTCTTCCCAGAAGAGTTGTCTTTTTTTTCTTTTTTTTTTTTTTTTATCAACAATGTCATCTCAGAGCTCCGAGGGTGGTGATCAGCGGTGTGGAGTCTAGTTGGAGGCCCGTGTTGAGCGGAGTCCCCCAGGGGTCAGTGGGGGACCGAGGGGTCCAGTCCTGTTCAATTTATTCATCAACGACCTGGATGAAGGCACAGAGTGCTCCCTCAGCAAGTTTGCAGATGA
>JAWLRI010000202.1:58404-86144 GCA_034781795.1 Crypturellus tataupa | reverse complement strand
GCTGCCCAGAGAGGTTGTGGAGTCTCCTTCTCTGGAGATCTTCAAGACCTGCTTGGATGTGGTCCTGTGCCACGTGCCCTAGGTGGCCCTGCATGTGCAGGGGGCTGGACTAGATGACCTCTAGAGGTCCCTTCCAACCTTAGGCATTCTATGATTCTATGATTCTATGATCTGAAAACATTGCCTTGTTTTTGCCTCAAGTAATTCTGTTAATTTTGTATCAGTAACCTGCTCTTTCCATAATTTACCAAAGATGATCACTTCTTAGCTAAAAGTGCAGTTAGAATTGTAGTTGATATTTATTTCAAAAAAGTTCTGCCTACAATTTCTGATTTTAAAATTACCTAATTTTACTATATTCTCATTTCATCATTATAGTTTTTTGCAAAACTAACAATTTCACAGATAGATGGTATTAGAGAATCAAGAAGCCAAAGAAGAATTCAGGTTGGAAATGCCCCCCCCCTAGTTCTGAGGAGTCCAAAACACAGCACTTCAGATGGGTCTTACAAGGGCAGAAAAGAAGGAAGGATCCCTTCCCTTAATCTGATGATTAAGGGACTGGAGAATCTGTCTTATGAGGAAAGGCTGAGCTGGGCCTGTTTAGCCTAGAGAAGATTGAAAGAGAATCTTATCAATATGTATAAGTACTTGAGGGGTGAATGTAGGGAGAATGGGGCCAAACTCTTCTCAGTGGTGGCCAGCGACAGGATGAGAGGTAATCAGTACAAGTTGAAGCAGAGGAAGTTCCACCTCCATGTAAGGAAGAATTTCTTTGCTGTGAGGGTGACAGAGCCCTGGAACCGGCTACCCAGAGAGGCTGTGGACTTTCCTTCTCTAGAAGCACCCAGCCTTCCAAAACCACCTGGATGCCACCCTGCGCCACGTGCTCTAGGTATCCCTGCTTGAGCAGGGGGAATGGACTAGATGATCTCGAGACGTCCCTTCCAACCCCAACCATTTTGTGATTCTGTGATTCTGTCTGTGATTTTAATCATGCTTGTACAACTCAGGCCATGGGCACCTGATGGCTCTTGGACAACTTACTGTTCACCAGCTCCCAAGGCCCTAGCAAAATGCTTCCTGTCAAGTCAGCCCGATGCACTTTGGTATTTGGGGTTATTCAACTCCAGGAACAGCATTTTGTATTTTATTCTGTTGAACTTCTGTTGAATGTCACTGCATTTCTCCAGTCTGTCCAGGTCCATCCACATTGCATATCTACAGCCTATTGATTGCACCTTCAATATGGTGTCATTTGCGGACCTGCTGAGAGTGCTCATGTTATCCAGGTTTTTGTTTAGTTTTTCTATTCTCTTCAGCAGCTTTCCTCATTCCCCTATACATCCAGCTCTTTCCAGACACAATGAAGATCAGTGAAAATGACCACAACATTTATTTAAACAGAACTCTACAGCTCTACCACTTTTCTCTGCTAATAGTACAGTGAGCATGTTTTGTGGAGTTTTATGGAGTTTGTAACTTTTTGTTTATTTTATTTGTATATTACACTTTTCTATCACATATCTAATACTTTTTATCATATACCTAATTTTATATTTGTTGGTACTGATAAAGGTTTGATAAAGTATTTATTTAAATATTCCTGTTATATCCATTTTAGTTTCAACATGTCTAGGCTGAACTGTTATTCATAAATAACTTCTTGTTTATTTACCCTTGATTGCAAGATACAACTATATTTACATCTTATACCCTAAACTTACAAGTAATTGAATAATTTCTTTTTTAATGGATGCCTTGATTAATTTTGATATCTTGAGTTGTCCGCTTATCCACCGTGAAGGTTGATTGTACTTCTAAGCAAGAGTCCATCGAGAATGTTCAGATCCTGCTTCTCTAGCAGCTGGACTGTTCTCCAGAATTAAAGCCTCATTTTCTCTCCCTCTTAAGTAATTCATGAAAATTCTGTCCATGGTACAGGGAAAAAAATATGCATCAGATGTGCTGTAATATAAAAGCAAGCAAAAGCTTTGTTAAAATTTCAGTCCCATAACTTCTGAGATTATGGGATTTTAAGTACACCTATAACATACATAAAGCAGTAAAAACAATTCACACTAGTAGTACTGTAGATATTTTAAATCTCATAACTTAATTAAATATGAATAGCTACTTGAGAATATTGAGGCAGTAGCAAATCCGTTTAAAAAAAATATGTAATGCAGTGCAATGAAAACTCAAAAACTGCAGGGTTTTCCCATTAAAAAAAGCACTTTACAAGTATTCATCAAGAATTATGTTTAAGTATTCATATTTTAAGCTCTTTGCATAATGACAGTTTGTCTTACTCTATGTCAGTTACAGCTATATTTTGTATCATACTGATGAAGCCCAAGGTAATATGTCAAAGATCCTAATAAGGGGTTTGCTGAAGATACCGGGAAATTATGAATTGATTCAATAGATTTTTAAACATGCTTGTAATATGCAGGCAATTCTCTCCTGTTTTTAAAAGAATACCTGACTTAACTGATTAAAAAGTCTTTTTTTTTTTTTATCTGCTATTCAATTTATCTGCTTTCTTTTTTTTTCTTCATCAGCTATACCTCCTAAGTGACTGATAGTAGAATGGATACCATTATTTTGATAAGAATGTCTGTACTACTCAGAATATCCTTTAAAATGGGGTCATAGAGCTTCTCCTACCATTATTTTTTCTTGCGTTGCTTTTTGTCTTACAGACTATAAGAGACTTCAGCTTTTGAGTTTAAACTGTTTTAAGACTCAGAACATTAATAGTTCTTTGTTTGTTTGTTTGTTTTTTCTTCAAAATATACTCAGTCGTTGATTTTCAAAGAAAGGCATGAAATTGTGTTAGCTGCTTTGTAGGAGATGCATTATTCAGCAAAGGTTGCTGTATTGCTTCCAGCTGAGCCAGAATATCCAGTCTCATTTTACCTACTGAATATAAAAGAATGCATGAAGACTTCCTTGCTCCACTATGCAAGTGTTTCTAACCTGTACAGACACACACTCCTTCTCTGGACCCTTCCTGATGATTCCCTCCACAGCCAGACCAGAAATCTAAGGTTCTTTAATATTCCAGCTTCATTATTCTCATTTTCTATAATTTAACAACTTCTCATATTATACTTAATGGAAAAGTCATGCAATATTGAGCAGTAACTGCTGTTAATTTCCTGCTGTATATCATTTGCATTTTTTGTTGCTAGTGGAGAGTAATTAACATGCTCTAATTATCATACTGATTGTCTTCTTTAGCTTATGAGAATATAGTCATCTCAGCCATCGTTGATCTTACAATAGTACATTTTATCGCCTTCAATAGTAGTATCGAGGGATATTCAAGGCTTAACTTTTTACTGAAAAAACAGTGTGATCTAGCAGTAGCAGGTTCCCTAAACGGTTCAACTTGGAAGGCAGTAATTTAAGTTTTTATGTTGCCTATCAAAAAATATATAGCCTTGCTTCTGCAGTAGTATGATACCATTCTTTTTAGTGAACAGTATTGAGGTTGTATTATCATTATCACAAGAAAGAATGTCTTCTTGTATTCCATTCAGATTGTCTTTTTTTCCTGTGTCTGTGAACAGTTAAGAGAGAAAACACGTTCAGATAGGCATATGCTTATAAGCAATAACAGGGTTTTGTTTGTTTGTTTTTTGTTTTGTTTTAAAAGGGTGTTTTTGACGGGGAGAATATACATTTTTCTGTAGGGGACAAAGTGCTAGCTAATCAAGGTCCTTAGTCAATTTTATGTTCATTTGCAGCTACCTTACAAAATGTAATGCAGATAGAACAAGTTAAATCAAAGGTATGTAATCTATTGGAGTGTTGCAGCCTATAGTTTGAAGAGAGAATAAACATTAAGTGCAATGAGATACAACTACACATGCAAATCAATCACATCATTCTTTTCACAAGTTCAAGTCAAATAATTGGAGAAGTTCAAATGAGAGATTTTGTATGAGTCTACTCTGCATTTATTTAAATTCAACTATCTAAGATAGGTGACACTGATTTCAACAAATCTGCAACAGGTCTCATGACCTCCTAGGAGATAAAATTTTGCTTGCAGCAAATTCTCTCAGGTGATCAATAGCTACCAAGAACCTGTTTACGTTGTAAATATTCTTCAGAAATGCTGAAATGGATATTGTCTCTCTGGGAAAACACTACCATACTTGCTAATGAAGGTGTGGAGTAAGCTGTGTAGTCTTTCATATTTGTTTATGGCAAGATCTGTTTTATATGACAAATCCTGTTGTAATTCCTGGGTAGCCATGCTTGGAAGTGACTGAAATGCCATGATTGAATGATACTAAAGAGAATGATACTGAAGACTGATAATTATTAGCAGAGAAATGAGGCAAAGCAATTCAAAACTTCCAAGCCAGAACCTGCTATGAGTTTGCCTTATCCACAGTATGTAATGATACACTTTACATAAAAGACTTTTAGTGCTATGTATTAGAGGTGAGATTTTTTGCAATTATTTATGACCTCTACAGATCATGGAATGGCATGTATAGGAGATGAATATTTTTATGATCTGTAGGGTCATAAAAATCTCCTGGGGGAAGTAGAACACAGACCTGGAGACAGAGGGTGTTTGTCTGCCTGGTCTCAGTGATAAGGAGCACAGAGGCAGCTGCTTAGCCAGATTCATAGCCAGCCTCCTCTAAAAACTAGTTGAGGCCAGCTGCTTCACTGGGCTTGCAGCTAACCTAACCGTAGACATCCTCTAAACCAGTTTTGAAGGCAAAACACCTGGGAAGGAGGAAGACGATGAGGAGGCAGGACCCTCAGATTGAGGGCAGGGCCCTTCCCCCCTGCACTCGTATGTGTGCACAGAGAGTTGTGCAATTAAGGGTGGAGTTTTGTACGCTCCTTTGCACCCAAGCCTGCCTCCTGGTTTGTACTGACCCTATGTGCCAGGATGCACCGGGCATTATAGGAGATAGTTCAGAGAGAGAGGGGGGAGGAAGGAAGAATTCCTAACTTGGAGGCCTGTTCTGTCTCCGTAGCAGGCAGCTAAGCAATGCTCTCTCCCTGATCTCTTCTGGTCAAGATGATATTTAATTTTGGTATTCCAGCCTCGGGAATTGCTTTTGTAAGTAGTTGCCCATGTTTCGTTTTTTTTCTGCGTGTCTCACCAAAATAAATGCTCAACATAGCTATTGTATTTTGTGGGGGGGTTGCCTAATCCCAAACCCATCCTGAACATGTTCTGAACAGTGTAAGACATTGAAGTAATTCTTAGCCTTATATGACCCAGATAGGTATCATAGTAATGTATGATACCTATCTGGGTCATATCTGAGTCAAGAGATACACAAATCTTACAGATATCAAGACAATACATCCAGAGAAAATCTGACCAGGAGCATGCACTTTTCCTCCCTCCCTTACTTCCTTTCTTCCTTCCTCCCTCCCTCCCTCCCTCTTTTCTGGAATTATGTATAGAGTTCAGGTATTATTCTATCATTCTGGGTGCTATCAAGTCACATAGAGATATGGTAATTTATAACTAGTTAAATTATAAATGAACCATAACTAACAAATACAGCCTCTAATACCAGGATTAGAGAATATAATTTTTGTCATATGGTAGGAAGCAGAAGTGATTGTTAACTCTTAGTATTCTAAAAAGAAGACTTAATCTGCAACTGGTCTCTCTCTTTTTATTCCTTTTTCCCCCTATTTTTCCCCTCATTTCCTTTCAGCCCTCCTTTCACATGAAATATTATTTTTGAGATTAAGGAAAAAGTGGTGAGTCATACAAGTAAGTGAGGCATCTGTTCCAGGATTCCATCAAAAGGTTCAGGATGGTCTTTCTAGCTCTGGGATTCACAGATGTATTTTTCCTTTTTGATATTTCCTTTCTGTTTTCTAAATACAGACATGTAAAGCAAAGGGTAGGTACAATGTCCTTTGGAGGGAATAGAAAAGAGGTGACATTGATACTCAGATACTCACTCGGTTTGAAGTGTGGGTATTTTTTTTTTTTTTTGTTATTCCTAAAATGACACTAATATGCATATATTTCTCTGAATCAGAATGTTTATCTGATGGCTGGCATATCAAAGCAGAAATTGACTCACACCTAAGGAAGTCATTAGTCAGAGCAATCCCTTTTACTGCTTTCTTCACACAGAGGGTAACATTTTTAAATGGTGTTAAAAAACAAAACTGTACTTATTAAAATAATAACATGTTTTTTTTTTCTTCATGTATCCATAACACTTTTGTTTTCCTACAAAACCAGTTTTTAGTTCAGATAAATTTGTTGTAGTTCACATGCAAACTATTTATTTTTAAGATTTTTAACATTTATTATTTCATGTTGAATTAATATCTTTGATTTTGGGACTTCTGGTCCCTCACTGAAAGGAGAAGAAACATGGCATTCTTTTACAATGACAATGATTTATTTTCCCTGCATAATTATTCAAATAAAACTAAAAAGTCCTAAATCATCCTAGTAAGAGACATGAAGAAGTTATGGCCATCCAACTTCTCAATGAGACTGTTTAACATTAGTGGTAAGATTTCTTTCCCTTGAGAGAAATGTAGATGTCTGAAAATTTATGAATTAAGTTTGAATTAGTTGGTATAATCTATCTATAAAGTTAATAGAAATATACATTTCTAAAATTTGACTCTCTATCCTAATGTCCCTATCTTGAAACTGAACTTTTTAAAGGAGGTGAATTGCTTTCTGGTTTTCCTCTTTCTCCTTTAATTAAAAAGAAAAAGTCTGTTCATGATGCTGCTGTATTCACTGCTTAAGGTTATATGTAAACTTAAGGGATTGTCTGTGTCAGTATTTTCTTACCTCAAATTAAGTGAAAGGAGTGGTCACTGGCCTAGTAACCTATTGAGTGATAATTAACTAACAAGCACTGTGGCCAAAAGGAGCTGTAAGAAGTGGGCTGAAAGGCCCTGACTAATTTTGGGGGCAATTTCCTATGACTTTCACATGCTAGTGGAGGTTGGAATTCTTCCATAGTTCTTTGGAACTACATTTGCATATGGCCACTTCTCAAGTGAATTGAAGAAGGCACTAATTTTCCTTTCCTTCAGGGGCAAGAGAAAGTAATGTAGAATAGAAGATCCCTTGTTGGTGTATCAGAAGGACCCGAATTAGCTGCAGAAGTTTTGCTTCATCCTCTGCTGTCTATTGACCTACTTAGTGACTGATCAAGGACTGATTTAATTACATAAACTTAGCTCATTATCAGTGAAGTCCGAAGCCTCTAATATCTACTGCCCTCTAGATATTTCACCAACAATACTGTAACTATTAGTCTAGGGAAAAGTTTTTCAACATATTAAATTCTGCATTAAAATAATTCTCAATTGCAAAGGATATTTTGCAGTTAATATCCTTTAAGACTGTGAAACCATTCCATACAGACATATGGACCTGTAGATTGAACAGAAGTTGTAGTTTGAAATGTGAAAGGTCTTATTCAACTACAAGGCCTCAATTCAAAATGCAACGTTGACTTCAGACATTTCTTTTCACTCTGAATTATCCATCAAGATAATATTTTTTATCAAAAGTTTTCTTATTCTGTAAATATACAAATCAAAGTTTGTGTTATGAAAATAAAACATTAGGTTTTAGATGGAGAACAGATTTTATCAATCCAAATATTGTTGAAAATAAATAAAAATGATGCTTCAGATTTCTCATATTTTTTCACAGAAGAGTTGAGATTGGAAGGAACCTCTGGAAGTATCCAGATGCTTTACTCAAAGTAGGGTTACCTGGAGCAGGTTATTCAGGGCCAGGTCCAAACAAGTTTTGAATATCTCCCAAGGATATAAGACTCCATAACCAATTTGAGCAATCTGTCCCAGTGTTTGATCACCCTCACAATAAAACATTTTTCTTATGTTTAAATTAAATAAATCTCACCAAATCTTACCAAGAAGAGTCCTATACCTTCTTCTTTATTTCCTTTTCCATCAGCACAAGGCTTTAAATTGCATATACTTAAAGTATGCATTTTTATAATATTAATAGATAATATTATATGATTACAGAATATCTTAGTATTTTATTTTCTATAATTTATCAAGAAAGTTTTACTGTGTCTAATATTAATTAATTTTGAATGTTAAAAAGATAGAAAATATAGTAGAGATACATGGAACAAAAGTATAGTTCTTCTCATTGCTCATACATCATCTTCGTAAGGAATATGTTCTCTTAAGAAACAGTGAAAAAAAATCCATTATGATTTTCCTAATTACTATTATAGATGAAAAAGAATAAATAGAAATTATTGCTTTGACTATAAAACTTTCTCTTATATAAGAATGTAGTGATGCAGTCTTTAATGATTTAAAATCCTTCTTAAGCTGAAACAAGATAATTTTAATAGATACTGTAACAGAAATATATTGCTGTAGATAAACATGAAAGAGATTTCTTGAAAAAAAAAACCATGAAGACGTACAGTTAAATAAACCTGAAAGATCCAAAATTAGATATGTCCAGGTTATTGAAAGAATTAGGCAATTAAATAACTGTACAAATACCCATCATTTTAAAAATGAGCGTTTAGCATATATCCAGTACACTGCTATTAATAGTACTATAAGAACTTCTAAGTGACCTTCCAACAGTGATTACACCAATACCAATTACTATTGATGACTATAGGATGAAAATTTGACCTCTAAACTTTTTGAACTACTAAATGAGTTATAAATAGTAGTCCTATTAAATGAGCAACCCAGTATTCAATTAATGGTTAATGATGCATAGGGAAATAGCTTTAAACACTCTAAATGGACTTGAGATGATCTGCAAATTTCACATGAAACTTCTGAATACCTTCTTGTGACTAATGTCTAGCTATAACACTTTTATATTTTTCCATCATATATTTATTCTATTTTATGCAAAATGAACTGTGGAAAGATCAATAGAGATAATTCACTGGATAGTCCCAGAATCTTGTAAATAGAGTTAAAAGAGAGTAGAAGTGTGTTTTGATTTCTTATGTGGATTTGATTATTTTGGAATCATAAATCTCTGGACACTTTTTATTATGTCTTCTTGTCCTTTATTCCATTTCTGATGCTTACTCTGCTGTAATTAGGAACACTTTTTGATGAATATTTAAATGTTTATTCAATGCACTTTTACATGTTATTCATAAATATAAAAAAAAAAAAAAAAAAAAAAAAAAAAGAAGTATAGAAATATAAGAAAGAAGATTGCAGTGTCAATTATTTCCTTCCCAACTCATGGCTAAAAATAATATATGCCATTTCTGAGAGATATTCTGTAATATATTGCATGACAGTCAGTGATGGATGCATAACTACTACTCTGAAGTATTTCAATGTCTCAGTATATCTATCATCACATAAAATTTGTAGATTTTTTTATACAAGCTTGTTCAGTTCTGATACAAATTAAGCACATTATTCTTTATCCTTCTTATAATAAACATCCCTTTATATAGATGAATGCAAATATGAATATTCACATTTGCATATCTGAATGCTCTTGTGGTGTCTTCTGCCAATCTCTCTCATAAACTCCAGGCCAAGTTTTTCCTCATGGGTCTTTGTTCTAGACTTTCCTCTCTTCTTGTTGCTATTATTTAGACTATATCTTGCTGCTTTGTACCTTTTGCAATATTCATTGCCCGAATCTGAAAACAGGATCCAGTTGAGATTTTGGTAGTAATAGTAGGAGTGGTGGAAAAGGGAATTCACCTGTTATTGAGAATAAGCTTGTGTTTATACATAATGTTACTATGACTGTATTTTCTCAATGTGACATTTTTGCTGACTCAGTTCAGTTTAAGATCTTAAAAAATAGCTTCAAGTTTCTTATTGTGAGAACTCTTTTCTAGATACTTTTTTCCTATTTTTTTATTAAGGCATCTGGTTTCTGCAGAAGCAAAGAACTTTTGAACTCCTCTTTAATGCATTGAATCATATATTTTCAGACCATTTCTGGAGACTATTTTGATTTTTATTCTTGTTCTTTATTGATATTTTTAGTAAGAATATTCTCTATGTCATCATCCAAATCATTATATGAAATATTCAATAGTTTTGCATTCAAGACTGACCTGTGCAGACACTTAGGATGTCTTTTGGGAGAAAGCAGGTAAGGATCACGTTTACCTCCTGTCTTCTCCCTTTTGTACATATACTCTGCTATCACAGCACTTGTGGTTGCATCAGCATATGGTTGCTGATTTTTTCCTCATTATGAGAGGCATCATTCTATTTTTCCATGTGGTCATTGATTGTTTTATTTCATCTGTTGCTTATGAGAATGTCTGAAGGTAAAAAGAAAATCAAAAAGGAAAAAAAAAAAGATAATATCCTACTATGTCAGCTGTAAACTATGCTTCCTTTCCCCTACCATTCCTCCATATGCTATCATTTGTGAATTCTATGTCTAATTTTAGACTGAAAATGGCTCATCAGAATGTGTAGGTTTTGTATGTAGCAAAAATGCCATCATAGTTTTAGTCATTGTCTAAACTACCCATGAAAATTCATACATAGCAGTGTATGGTCTTAATAATTATTAACACCATAAAGAATGAGTTGAACATGGGTTGATCTTAATCAGAAAAGAGATCTATCCTTGAGCATAGCCCATGATTGTCCAATTTAGATTATAGATTAAGGGTAATTTTATAGAAGATTTTTAAGATTCTGAATCTATTAATCTAATGTTTCTTGTTTAATGAAATTGTCAGCATTTTTTTGTTAAAAATGGAAGATCATTTACTAGCATTTGAGTCATCACTTCTCTGCTAGTGGTATAACTATTCCCTCCTCTCATCATCAAATTTTCATTTTTTTAATATTACCAACCATATTTTCATGAACTTCCTATGTTAGAAAACAATAACAGAGAACAGTTAATATTGTGACAATAAGTATCGACAAGAAAAAAAAAGGGCAATTTTTACTTTCATACTTCCTCAATTTATTCTCAAAATGTAAACCCCTTTACAAGCTTTTTTCTATCCCCTAAGTGTCAATGTTATATTGGCAGAACACTGAATCTAGGACTGGAAGTTAATTTCAAAAATCTATTTGGGAATATCACTATTTTCAAAAATATCTTGGCTTCTTTAAGAGAGTAAAAGAATGCCTCTGTGCTGAAGAGCCACAGGACAGGTATTGGGAGATATGTTTAAAAAGGGAAAATATATAATCATTGGTATCGTTTGGCAAAGGACTACACAGTTCATTGATACAGACCACCCACTGTAAGTAGGGCTGATTCTTGGCCCCTGGCATAGAGTCAATAACGAGTTTAGAAAAGGTCACTGAGTTGTTCTCAGGAATATATTCACATGATTTATTTCTTCTGAGTGTGTAATGAGGGTAGGATTGTTTGGTTTCACTTTTCCTATCTTTTGTGTTCTGCCAAAATAGCCCATAAAACAGTATATCTATGACTGCCTTGCTTATAGTGTCAGTAATCTGTATCAATAGATCTTCGTTTCTTCATACCTCAGCACTCCTTTACTATATGCATATTGTCGGTTTTATCAACACAGATTTTTAGAATAAGACTCACCCTTAGATGTCAACTACAGACTCACGCATGTGGAAATTGGTGCTGGGAAATGATTCATAAAAATAGATTATTGTGGTGCTGCTTCTTTTCAAAAACACTGTCCAGAGTCACATGCTTTCTCACATCACGTAATATGACCAAAGCAGTGCGGTTGTTTAGCCTCTGAAATTAGGCATACTGATCTCTGATCTCTAATCTCTTATCTCAGAGGTGCCAGACACTATTGAGTTCCTATTATCTGGAATTTTAAAAGGAAATGGGGTTCCTTTGAATATTAAAACATATAAGTAATTGGCTAGCTAAAAAGACAGCTGATGTAAATACTTAACCTGAGAGTCTCATCTAAAGTTGCAGAGCAGGACAACCTTTAGAAAGACATAGAATAAAGAGGGATACCAAAGCTAAAAATCTAGGAAATAGAGAGGTTTTATTCATGGCTCCGTTCCAGCTGTTAGCAATGGCAAAATAGTCTCTCTGAGCACAATCCTTGCTGAGTGAGTCAGGTCAAAACAACCTCTTTAGCTTGGTAAAAGATAGGTATGCCTCACTGCCTAGATTTATTTTATTTGATTTCAGTAATTCTGTGGGAGTGTGCTGTTTTGCTCCCCTCGGGCATGGAGAAGGAAGGGAAAGGGCTGGGAGGAAGTAATTCTGTCCTTGACATTTCTACCCTATAGCAATCCCTGTAGCCTCCACAGGGCTCAGCAAGGGGAAGCTAACACCCGGGTGCCACAGCACGGCAGCTCGTTTCCAGGCTTGGTCTCAGTTCCCTGAACTGCTTAGAGGGGATGGTACTGGAGAACAACATTTAGCCGCAGAAGGTTGAAGATAAGAGTTTAAGCCAACAAATACAAATTTGCCTATCTTAGGACAGGCATTGAATTAGTCTTTCTATCAAGTTACTGTTACTGCAAAGAACAGAAGTCTGAGAATCTTCTGAACTGGATTCCTTAATCTTTCCTTAAAAAGACAAACATGGGAACTGAAATCAGTAGCTTAATTTTATAAAGTATATTATAATGTATTTATATTAATTTTATAAAATCTGAGAATTTTGAGTGCTTCCTCTAGGATCAAATTTAAGACTAACTGTAAACAACTATTTATAAATACAGAAAATTGCAACCTGATATGCTTTCAAGCAGATGAGATACTGAAGCCTAATGCTAGTTAACTGAGGGTCTGATATACCATCACCAAAGGTGCAGGAGTTCTAGCCATTGACATTAATGGAAGAGGGGTTCATCTTCTGACAGCAAATGGCAAGCAAAATGAAATAGGTCAGATAGGTGCATGTAATGATTGCCACCTGCATAATCAGTAATCTATTAAGATTTATGAGGCTCCTGTAGGACATTCTGTACTTCATCTGAGCACACATTAAAATCAGATTAATCAGAGAGGTCTACATATCTTCTTTCATATTTTAAAATACCAAATTCAATCCTTATTTATTAAAGTAATAAGGTTAAATCATTATAACGATAATACCTTGTTTAAATCAGTTTTTAATTTTGTTGTTCATACATTATTATGTGCTGAAGTAGCATCTCAGTAAGGGAAGAGTCAATTTTGAAAACTTATTCTAAGCAGCATTACCTATATTCCAAGTTCCTAGTCCTGTATTTCTGAGTAAGACCTTATACATTGTCACCTAAGTTTATTCATGATAAACGTGACAGTGCATATATACCAACAGTTACAAAAAAATAGATCTTACTATTAGATTTTCTATTTCATTTCTTTGCAGTGTTAGTAGTAGTACTAGCAGGAGTAACTTAAGGAGAGAATATTTCTGTTCAGATAAATGGAAATCAAACAGTTCAGCTGTGCTCAAACACTGTCTGGAAAAGATATAAATCTCTTGAAAATCAGAAGCTCTTTTACCGCTAAAGGTTCTTTTTCTTGTTGTGTAATTCCATAATTTTAGAAAGAATTCCTTTGGAGAAAATTTAGTCACACCATGTAAAAAACATAAAATTGGCAGTGCACTGCAGCATTTTTTTTCTCATCGTTTTCTATTGTAAAACATTTTAGTATTTAGACTGTGGTAATTCCTTTAAAAAAAATCCTTTGGTACAGGTAACACGCTGAGTTCTGGTAACATTGTTCTGATTATTTGTCCATTAATAGTTTTCATTTATGTATACAAGTAGTTTCTAAAGTATTGTAATATCTAAGTCAAATGGAAACTGATTGCTTGACTAGTCTTAGAAATGGGAAATTTTGAATTCAGACATTTTGTTCTGCTATGGAATAAAGAAAAACTTTATGACAACTTTACTCCTTCCAATAGATTTTTCCATTCAGCACTTTCCATCTTTATCCATACTAAGACAGTGTATATCCATGAAGCCTATCCAAAGGGAGTTCCTTTAAAAATTAATCAAATAACCTGTAATAACTTCAATAAGTAGACTAACTACATGTATATATTTAAAAAGATATCTAAAGTTTTCTCATCTGGGCAGAAACATTTATGTTTATCTAATTAAAAAAATTAAACATATTAATCAGGCTGTTTTCTCTCTGAGAGATACACTGTCATTCTGAATTTCATCTCAGAAAAGGAGCAGCCTGCCATATAAACATATGGTTAAAATATAAACACTATATTTTCAAATATGCCCGCATTCCAGGGCAATGCTGAATATATTGTGTAGTGTCAAATACAGATTTCATGATTTTCATGATTTCATGCTGGTTGTTTCCATGAGAATTTAAAGTTAAAATATAGACATGCATATTTACTACATTTGTAAGTCACTTTTATAATATGTCCATAGAAATGATTGAATTAGAGATTAGCTTAAAAATTCATTGAATTTTTAAGAACAGACAAAAATATAGTTTTCAAAACAGTAAGCCTATGCAATCATTAAAAATTTATAGATGATCTATACACATTTTTAGAAATGTGGTTTCCTTTCACTATTTTTTTTTCCTTTTTGAAGCATTCACTATCAATGATCTTTGCTGGATTCTCATTGTTTAACTTGAACTCTCCTCAGCATTCTCATTGTTTAACTTGAACTCTCCTGAGCACAGCTATATAGAGCAATATGAGAAAGCTGCTCCACTTATTTAGTGTGGCTTAATAAATGCATCGTTGGATCCTTTATTTCACTGCAGTTGTCAGGGAGGTTTAGGGCTACCACGTAAAGGTCTAGATCTGCATGCAGGACCAGACTCACTTTTGAGAGAAAATTTGACTTGTTCAATCTCAGACCAGGATATGCAGACCTTCTCCTTGTTAAGTGTAAAACGGAGGAGGTCACAATGGTTCTTAGCCTCATAAGTCATTTGTTGTCTCACTAGGCACATCAGAGGCTAGGTTTAGTTCCTTTCTTCCTTTCTCTTCAGCCTCCTCATCCTCTTTTCTTCCTCAGTCTACTCCGAATGCTGCATCCATTTATGGGCATCCCAATACCAGTAAGGTATTAAACTGGAGAAAGTTGAACACAGAGCCACCAAAGATGGTTGGGGACTGGAGCACTTTGCCTGTGAGGAGAAGCTGAGGGAATTGGGTTGGGGCACCATGGAGAAGGGACGGCTTCAGGAGGTTCTAACATTAGTTCCCAGTGCGTATGACCATCTTAATGGATGGACAGAGTCAGGATCTTCACATTGATGTACTGCAGGGGAATGAGAGACATCAGATATGACTTGAAAGAAGAGAGGTTCAGATTGGATATAAAGAAAAACTTTGTTCCTGTAATCATTTAAAAGTTTTTTGTTGTTGTTTGTTTTCTTTCTTTTTTCTTTTCTCTTTTTTTTTTTTTCTTTCATGTGATCAAATGTGATCCAAGTCACATTTCTCAATTAATGTGACTTGAAGCCCGGATGCTTTAGGATCATGCTACGGGCTTGTCATCATGCTTTCTCTTGATTAATAAACACATTTGATATCCTTTAACCATTTCAGCAGAGGTGTGTAACCAATCTCAAGGATAAGTTATAGTCAAGTAAGAAAAGCTTCTGCCTGAGATCTTTTCCTCCTTGAGTTCTCTAAGAAAGATGTGCCTATTACCAAATGCCAAACTACTTTAATTCTTACCAAATATTCCAAGTTTTGTGGTGTATTGGTTCCCGTGGATTCCCTTCTTAGACAAGGCACTTGAAAGTTGATTTCTTTAGATATTTTATGAATCTAATTCTTTTAGTTGTTCTGTGATTCAGATCTTCAATATGAATGTTTATACTACCCCATTTTCCCAGTCTGAAAAGACTAAGTATTTTAAAAGGATGGAAGATACAGATACAAAGCTATTGTAAGGCAGTTACTTAGGAATATCTTTTTTCATGAACTTTTTTTTGTGAGAATTACAAATCAGAAGCACAATGAAAAATGTTGTTTAAGTTATTAGATATCTATTAGGTGATGAATACACCGATACAGGATACACTTAAACTTAAAGGTACTACTCATCTCTATCCATTTGTTTCACAGAAATATTTAATGTGAATATATGTACTTCAAGGCAAGGCTAAAAGGTTACCATTTCTAATATGCCATGATGCTGAATGGCACATTTAGATAGTATAGTGTGGTAGGTGACATAAACCACATAATCTACATGTATGAATGTGTTCTTAATGATAATACCAGGAGAACAGTAGAATTTTATAAAAATTCGTTTTGAAAACCTACTATTAAATGTCCTTTTCAAGTCTTATAAAGGTATTAATAGAAATACCTACTAGGAACATATATGAAAATATATCTGTGTTGTTTGTATAAATATAATTAATGTTCCAAAATTCTACTGCTACTTTAACATGCTTTCTTTGCAGGCATTTTTTGGACCTAGTTTCTATTTAGCTTCCTGAATATTTTTCATGCTTTCCATTTGGAGCTAGTGTCAGAGAATTAATATTCAGTTCTATTTATTCAGCAAATTAAATTTACATAGGGCTTAGTTTCTTATCTGCCATGAAAAAAAGTTTAGACAGAACTGGCTACTAATATACTAAAACTCAGAAGTTACTAGGCTGGAAAAAAAATGTGATGTAAAATTTCTCAAGAGACTTTTAATTATATGTGAATATTATCTGTAAAGGCTGAAAAGGAGGAACAGATAGGTGTCACTGAAAACCTCTGTGACACAAAATCCAGCAAGCTTTCAAATGTTCATCCAGGTACCAGAAAGCGATTGACAACTTCAAGTGCAAGCTGTATGACCTTGACGAAAGGTAAAACCACAAACAGAAAACAAAAACAACCTCACAACCTCATGCTACTCCTGTGCTGTCAAGAAGGAAACACAGAAACATCATCTGGCAAATCCAGACTTTTCAACTTTATGTTTATTGTGGACTACTTCCTACAAATGTTTCTAAAGACATATTTTATCATGACATTACCATATATTGTAAGGGGAAAATTATAATTAGCTACTTAACATCTTTGGCAGATGTGTATGAGAACATTTTAAATGACTATATAAAATTTTCAGCATTAAAAACCATATTCTGTCTCAAATATAATTTGTTTAATTTTTCTGTTTAATGAAGTGTAAAACAGTGATAAATTGTAAAATTCTTTGTAAAGACTGTTCATATTTGTATAATGCAGTTGGTGAACTTACTCTGTTTCAAAAAGTAAATTAGTTGATAGGATGGAAATGCAATTCACAGCTTAAAAAATCAAAAAGCAAAGCAATAACATGACACCACTGATACGTAATTAAATTAGCGTATATTTCACTTAAAGAGGCAGCTTCTGAACTTCAATAATCCTTTTAACAAGTCCAGTATGGTGGGCATTTACAGTCTGATCTCCGTAGGGGATTGTATATGCCCACACAGAGCTCCGCTGTCTTTAGCAGGGTCTGTCGGGCAAAGGAAAAATAGCAACAGAGAGCCGGTTAAAAGGTTGGGGCTTCTCAACTTCAATTTTATTACTACGGTAACAGGGAAAAATGCAGAATATGAAGAAGAAAGCTCATTGGGCTTTTATTTAGACTTTGCAGTAATTTCTTCATCTGGAGGTCTTATAAGAAATTGTGAGGATGAATTTATTACTGACGTCTTTGAAAAATGTGATCAGATAAAATGCAGTAAATTCTAGCTGATTTGTACCTAGCAGTTGTACTAATTATGAAGCTTCCAAAAACCAAGTCTATGTCATGCATCCTATGGATTTCAAAGTAAGGCACATCTGGAACAATTATGTTGCCTAGAAGTGTTTCTATGCAGGCATGATAAGGAGATAGTTGTAGTTTAGGCAAAGATAGTTTTTCCTCTCTGTGCTACAGTTGACACTGGAGCTACAGGAAGTTGAAAGAAATTTTAAAAGTTAAAACAGATGAAGGCTTCTTGTGGTAGAAATCAGAGAAAGAGGAGAACAAGAAATAAATATGAAACCAGGAAGAAAGAGGAATTTCCTTGAAAGCTGTTAAGTGAAAGTTATATGTCACAGAAAAACATACAGAAATGTTATCTAAAAATGAGTATTCTTTTCTCTAATATCATATTTTCCTACTTATCACAAACATTTAGTTAATAAACCATAAAAATTTAAAAAGGAATTAGATTATTCTCCAAGCATCATGGATTATAACTGTATTAACAAGAATTGACTAGAAATGAGAAAGCATTCAAACATGTTGGCAGCAATGTAACTTTTTTATATACAGTTCAATATTTTTATGAATATACCTTTTTTTCTTTGTAGCTGCACTGTAACTACAGATACATTTAAGAAGAAGAATGTCTTTTATCACTTTTTTTTTAGAACTTCTGGAAAAAATAAGGCTCATGATCATCTTTGAGACCTTGATATTCTAATGATTAACCTTAATATGCTAAAAGTTTTACTGCTTTGAGTGGCTATGATGGTAATCCTTTGGAGTCATTTTTCAGCTTGTGTACATGGGAAGATAGCTTTAATGCATTGGGTAATGTTTCCTATGATGACCTGCAGGATATATCTGCCATGTAGTGATTAAGATACAATGTCCATAAGGCCTTATGAGAGGCTGCTGAGAAGCCTGCAAGCTCCTATGTATGTAAAGAAAGAAGAGACCATTTTATTTTTAAACTCTTCCTCCTGAAGAAATCATTTTGGCAACATACATAGTTTTCATTTTACTTATCTACCACATATATGCTATCTACATTCCCAAGAGTGAATTGCAATCAAGACTATTCAAACTAGAGACAGAAAAATTACCAGCTTAGAAATGCATTCTCTCTGAAGTCTCATTACAGAAAGATGGCAAGATACTCCTTATGCCTTTAAAAATGTTATTAATATTAACAGCAGGACTGATAAAAATGTCATAAAAATGTAACAAACATCTAATTCCCAGTCTATGAAACAAACAGGCTTAGCTACCAGGGACAAAATGTAGCCCCAAAAGGAAAATTGTATGCAAGCGGTTACATAATTTCATAATTGTGAAAAGGCCAAATATTGATTCCTGCAGAGTTCATGCTTTGTTTGCTGCTACAAAGATGATGATAGAGAATGATTTCTTTCATTCATAGGCAGTAAACAGACAGAGCAATCTATCAGTAAGAGTATTTAACTCAGAGGTGGAATTTGACCCAGTTTATTCTTGTCTTCCCATTGCTGAAAGATTAAGACTGGTCTTTCATAGCAGAGGAAAATATTTTTTGCAATATTTTGAATAATAGTAAAATTTTATACTCTAGCATTTATGAACACTGCCCAGTGGATGAGAAAGGACAGTTTTAATCAAATGTAGTCAAAAGGAAAATTATTCATAGTTATTGGATAAACCTTCATCATAAATGTCTAAAACTGAGATACTATGTAAAATAATTGATATATATTGTAAATTTTTTATTAAAAAATAAAGCTATTGGAATACAGTCCTTCATAAATCAGAGGAAATGTAATAAAATATGTATATATAAGCATTTAACATACATACAAACTATACATATATGTAAATATGTGCATATAAGCATTTAATATACTATATATATCCATACATACACTCTTTTCCACCCTCTTTTAGTTCAGTAAGATTTAGAAATTACTACTTACTAGGGAAAAAGACTCAGGTTATTATAAAATCTGCAATTTTTTAAAAAAGGTTTATAAGCAAGAAAGTTTCAGGAGTAAAATATGTTTCATAAATATGTTAATATTTAGAAATGTTAAAACATGTTTCATTAATATGTTAAAACATAAAATGTGTTTTCTGGGTTCCCCAGTTCAAGAAGGACATGTTGCTTCTAGAGAAGGTCCAGTGTAGAGCCATGAAGATGATTAAGGGACTGGAGCATTTGTCATATGAGGAAAGACTAAGCGAGCTGGGCCTGTTTAGCCTGGAAAAAAGAAGGCTGAGAGGAGATTTAACATGTTCAAGTACCCTAGGGGTGATTGCAGGGAGGATGGTGCAGGCTCTTCTCTGTGGTGGCTGGTGACAGGATGAGAGGTAACGGGTATAAATTGAAACACAGGAAGTTCCATCTCCGTGTGAGGAAGAACTTCTTCCTTGTGAGGAAGAACTTCTTTCCTGTGAGGGTGACAGAGCCCTGGAACAGGCTGCCCTGAGAGGCTGTGGAGTCTCCTTCTCTGGAGATCTTCCAAACCCACCTGGATGCCACCCTGTACCACATGCTCTGGGTGTCCCTGCTGGAGCAGGGGGGTTGGACTAGATGATCTCTAGAGGTCCCTTCCAACCTCAGCCATTCTGTGATTCTGTGATTGATTCATGGAGTGAAGGTTCAAAATGCTGATATAATTTCAAAAGCCTTATCTTTTATAATTACTGGATTCAAAAATTGCTATTAGTCCTTTTGCAAAACATTAACACCATCCATAGACCTCATCATTGTAGATATGAATTACTTGGGACTCCAGTTGCTGCTGTGAAGTTGTCTACATTACAATGTTCAAGCCTATGGCTATTCTGGCAGCCAGATCTACTACTCAGTGGGCTATAAAATGTACTGACATATATTAGATAGGACTTGTCCAGAAAAAGAAAGAATAAAAGGAGAAGTTGGGGTGCTTTCAGGATTATTAATCTTGAAGCAAAAAAAAAATAAGAGCATGACACTGTACTTGACCATGCTCTATTTCTTCTAAAGCACCTACTATATGCAAATAAAAATGTTATCAGTGTGTATGGAATCTTGAAAATTAATTGAAAGTTTTCTGTTCAAGACTGAGGAAATGTTAGGGCTTCATTCATTTAACTTCACAATTTTTAACGTGTTTCATTAAAAAAATGGATTTAAATTTTGAGAGGTCTGCAGGAAAAGAAGAAGTATGGAAAAAATACTCTGAAAAGAATATTCTTTATATAGCTAATGACTTTGGATTGAGAAAACAATTCAGGTCTTGTTAATGACAAATGTTCAGATTCATTAATCAAAATTTGTGTTTACTCTGCTTAAGAAATGGATTGTGTCCTCTATTCCTGTGATTACACTTTTAAAATATTTGTATTTCTGTTTTATTTTGTTATTATTGCCTACTTGTTGTTTTTAACATAGATAAAATCTATATCAGATACAATCATTTTAGTTAAAAATGATATTCAATCAATTATTTATAAAAATCCATCAGAAGTTCAAAATTTTACAGGAGAGAGTGATAACCTTTAGAAGTGAAGCACCCAAAATAGCAGTTATCATTAAGAACATTTGTTAACATTTGAAAAGCAGATAAACCATGGTTATAATCAATATTTGATTGTGGAAATTTTGCTGGAAAAATAGGCAATTCCCTTTTTGTATGTCCATATGAGACACAGCTGATGCTCAAATGGTAAGAAGGAACTGTCTAACCTAAAATGTCAGTAGTTAATTAAACGTGTTTGACAGCACCTCTAAGATAAATTGAACTATATACTTGTAAAAATTTTTCTCTGTAACCATCAGAACAGAAACTTCCCTGTTCATTCCTTCTTTGGTCTCTAATCTTGATTCCAGAAAGACAGATGCGCTGAAACTGTCCCTGTCAGTAACTGAACGTGGTAAGGAATTGTAGGCTTTCCAGAAAACTTTCAAGGACATTACAATTTTCATTTTCTGGGGTGTAAAAGTTGTGATAAAAGGCTGTAAATGCCTCACACTTTTTGCTAGAACACCTCTAAATCTTAAGTGACAGCTGTACAAATGGAGTTAGCACAACATTATATATGTTTTGCAAGTGATGGTCATTCTCTAGTACTCAATTTAGGAAAAAAGTGAGCCATGATTCATAATTTTATTAAGGCTAATACAAAATTTCTTCTTGAAGTTATATTAAAAGGATGGGCTTATAGTCAAGGCATAGACTGATAGCAACACAATGTATTATAACAAATCAACATTCTTTTAGTGGCTTTTCATTAAATTGCTGTTATCCTCAGGTAGCTCTGGACCTCCAATTTCAAATCTCTCTCTTTTTTTCTTTTCTTTTTTTTTTTTTTTTTTTTTTTTTTGTGTGAGGCGCCTTGTAGCTAGCCATTTTTCCTAGAATCACTCTCCTTATGCTTGTGTAGCACTTAATACAATATGTTTATGACATTGCTTGCTTCATTTAACAGCATTGCCTCTTGTAACAACAAAAATCTAACTAAGTCAGAGAATTACCTTACTGCATAGGCAGACATGTTGAAATGAATGAGAATATTCAATGTGGATAATGTAGTTAGAACCCTCATTATAAAGAAATATTATTGTTGGGGATAATGAAATATTGCCAATAATTATTAGCTGTGAAAGGTATCAATAATGCACTTCTTTGTTTATAGTCCTTGTAAAAGCCATACAGTTGTTGTTACAGGTAATATTGCTAAAAGTGACAGCCACAGAAAATATTAGCAAAAGAGAAATCAAATCAATGTCAAGAATAATGCACACTAGTTCATATGATGGAGAATTCAGTCACAGTTCTGCACTGGCTTAGAGTAGGGCTAATCCCATAAAGTAACCTGCCAAACTCGGTTTCATTTACACTTGCTTAATGTTCAAGCTTGAGTCAGACAGCCTGCGTTTAAAGTCAAGTGTCGGGGTTAAACTGCACACTGGACCGTAAATAGTCTGGGTTGCTTCGCTCGCTTGCAGCATACAAATTAGTGGATCCCCTACAGTGACAGGTAGAGCAAGCACAGCATGGACAGGTCTGTACGGCTCTGCATGCCAGCCGTAACGAGAACCTGAAAGCAGGTAGAGCAGCCACTCAACTTGTTCTTTAAAATATAAGGAAGAGACAAAATACCTTTCTAAGGGAAGCACTCTAAAGGGTATTAAAGGGGAAAAAAAATAAATAAAGGTTATGATTTCATAACAGCTCATATCCATTCTCTCTTTATGAGATCAATCCTAAGGCTATTCTGCCTAAAGAACATCCCAGTTGTACCCAAGAGGTAAGCTTAAACATTATGACAGTCCCTCTGGCCTTAAAATTCACAAGTTCAGGAATTATGTTGTTTTGGAGACCCATCAAAAACTTAAATAGTGAATTCCAAATATTATACTAGTGACTGAATATTCTTGTAAAGTTCATAAAAAAAAAAATCCCAAAGCTTGAATATATTTGCAGTAACTAGTGGAGCAGTTCTGAGAAACAAATGTATACAAATTTCCATCTGTTCACAGAGACAGTATAAAGGGCTACATTCAGCAAATAAATGTCTTGCGATGAATAGTTCAATCAGCTAAGAATAACAAAGCAGGTCCAAATGTCTCATAATCCTTCCTTCAGACTTTTCTTTGACAAAGATGTGGGCTCCAGCCTGATTCTGATGTTCTTAAAACCAGGTTGGCTATATTTATGCAGGAGCATCTGAATGTGAGTTGACCATATGAGCAAAAGACAGTTCAAATCACATGAGCAATCTTCCAAAGCTAGTAGATGTTGTAAAGAGATGAATATATTGTAGAAATACTATCAAAATGTTAATCCACTACAAATCAAAACCATCTGAATTCTCCATGATAACAGCAAAAAAAGTCTCTATAATGAAGAATTGGTAGAGAGGATATTGAGGGAAGAGATGTCCAGAGTGGTATTTCCAAATTACAAAATTGCCTCTGAATACCGAATGTGCCTGGAAAACACATGTGAAGTTGCACAAGGCATCAAAATCCGAAGTATTGTAAGTACAAAAATTATACTTACACAATATAATCTACTTGGCTGCTTTTAACTGATCTGAAAATACAGATTTTTACGGCGCAACGTCTTGTTTCTTTTATCAGAAATAGTGTAACGATAACATAGATCTCTGTTTCCAGAGCCATATATAACTCACTGTTAACTGTCAGTATGTGTGAAGCTATTATTACTTCATTACATTACTGGTTTGACACAAGCATTAAAATCACCATGAACAGACTCAAAGCAGAAAAGAAGGCATATGTAAGTAGCAAGATTCACTTTTAATCATATTTCATGGAGAAAATCATTATACCTCTATATGATAACATTAAGCTGCTTTGTGACATTTCAAAACAATGGGTCTTACAGTTGCTTTGAGTGACTTTCAGTAAGGGTTGAGAATCTTCTTGCTTAGGGATTATGATATATTTAATTAAAACTGTGTGAAAAAAGCACACAGCTACTTGCATGAGTGTAAGTTCAAAAATGTTAAAAGACACGACCACAGCAGCTCTACGTACTAATATTTATGATAATTTTTTTGAAAAGCATGGACAAATTGAAGAAATTAAACTGTGTTTTTCAAAGAGATTTTCTTTTTTCCTTTAATAAGAAATAGCAATTTAGGGTTCAGTTTATCTAAACCTGTTTACTCTGGTAAAATTAGACATGTCATCTGATTTACTCATCTAGAACTAGAGGACTAACTAGTCCTCTAGACCCTAGAGACTAGACTTCAAGGCTCTCTCTGTAACAAATGGTTAGAGAGAAGCACCTGCAAAGTGAGATTTATTCTGCCTGTCTCAGGCATTGATTTCAGAAGGAATGAACCATCACTGCAGGTGCCTGTTTATCTTTACAGACTGTGGAGGAAACAGGAGGCCTAACTGCGGCCAGATGTCTAACCTTTAGATGGTGAGAGCTAAATGAAATGAGTTCCACCCTCATGGTGGGTCCCTTTGATAATGCTACTGCTAAATTGTTGTTCTGCAGAGGAATATACTCTCATAGATTTTTTTTTTCCCATTTGTGAAATGAAAATCTGCACGCAGGTGTGTTGGAGACAGAACATCAAGAGTGCTCTGACAAGCTATGGGGCTAGAGTGTCTGCATAATTGAAATTGATAGCAGAGCAAAGCAAGGGATTTTTTAGGATATCTTCTCTGTTTCGCATCCCACCCACCCCTTGCCCCCTTATGGTTTTGCAGTCAATGTGCTTTTTTACAGGACTGGAATGGGTAAGCTGTCTGTGAATATACTATAGGCTCTTCAGGCAAATGTGTCTAATGGACACGTTCTGAATGCCCTCTGATAGGACGACATGGGTCTTCTCTATTACACATTTATTAACTGACACAGTTAGAATGGGAAACAAGGCAAATGGATGTTTGTATCTCATATAGAGGTCTTCATGCTGCTTTTTCAACCTTGTCGTCTCAGCATTTAAAAAAAATTTTTTGGAGTGTTCAGAGAATATTTTAAAAGCAAGTTAAATGAGGAAATTTAGATTGTGATTTATGCTTCCTTTATTTTTGAGAATTTTTACACAGAGTAAGGTGAGAAACATCTATGTGTAGTTTCAGTGTTGGTTTGTCGGGGATGGGACATGAACAATCTTCAGAGAAATTGTGCTTCCAAAATCCCTTGATATTGCTTTCTCCCAGAGTAAGACAAGGCAGACTCCTCCACATGCCACACAGACTGAGACCTTTTAATGATCTGTTATTGTCTTGGTTTATTGCACTTATCTCAAAATTGTATAAAAAAAATCCAAGTAAAACTTTTAGAAAAACTTAATAATATAATCTCCTATTGAAAAGAGACAGCCATTTATCTCCATAATGGATATATAAAGTTTAAGCATTAGTATGCCAAGCTAATTCAGTCATCAGTGTATTTTCAAATATTAAGAGGTATTATTACCATTGTTTCACTCTACATTGTAAATGATTTGAAAATTAATTGCAAACAATCACAAACCTGGAGGTTGCAATATATTCTGACGTGAGATTTTACAGAAAAAAAAAATCCAGCAGTAAGTATAGCAATATATTAATCATGCTTAAGTTACTCTGTGTAGTTAATTATACTCTTATTCTGTGTGCGCAGGAAAAAAGAAAAAAAGATTAAAACTGAACTACTTCCAGAGTTTAAAAGGAAAAAAAAATAAAATAATGCGGCCCCTAGAGTGAATCGGCCTCCATAATTAGTGCCACAACAACCAGAAAAATAAAACCTTGCACTTCAGAGCTTGGTCTACTCATTCTCAATGCAGTCTTCCATTGACCGCTGTTATTCTCAACAATGAAGGGCTTAAGATTGTGATAAAAACAATGGCAATTAGAAAAAAAAAAGGTGCCTTTAATTTAAGGACTCATTGGAGGAATAGTTTTTCTGTTAAATTAGAGTATATAGTGTCCACTGCAGTCAAAGAAACCTTCATAGTATCTGCTGCATTAAGCATTTTAAGAATGAGGGCAGAAAAAAATCCGTTCTCATGCAAATTTGTTGTCACATTGGGGGGGAAAAAAAAAGAAATCAATAAACTTCCATTTTTCTCAGTAGTTTACCATATCTGATGAAGGATGTAAAGATCTTAATCATTTGCAAAAATATTTTTATTGATTTTTATGTGCTGTGGCATCAAACTTCATTGATGTTCATCTGAAATGATGTCCTCTGCCTCTACCTTTAACATTCATGAGCACTATGACTATTCAGAAGCTATATTGATTAAAAAATTCATAATACATTGTTCTATCCCTCTCGCTTCTCACTTTCTCTTTTTTCTTTTTCTTTTTTTTTTCTCCACATATTTTCTTTTTGTATTGTTTCATTTACATATATGAAGCTCGTTTTGCCACATGGAACTGTATTTCCCACGATATAACTCCACCAAGTTCACAGAAGCACGTCAGCAGAGGACATGTAGAATAAGGCATGATTTGTTTTACACAAAGGTTATGCTTTTGGGATGATTTCTGTGCTTCCTCTCAGCTTGGTGCAACTTTGTGTTTGGGGTTTGCAGATCCTGACTGGGATAAGGTACCCCAAAGGGTACCACTGCTGAGCTTGTTGTCAGGTGTCCAGAGGTATCCATGTCTCTCCTCCCTGCTAGTACCAGGGACATTGTATCTCAGGTGGTTAAAAAGGAAGCATCGTTTTGAAATAATGTCTATTGATGCTGAGAAAACTAGAATGTAAGGACAACAGCAGGCCCACAGGGATGGATCGTGGTTAGAGGGATAGTCACAGCTGATTCAGAGGTCACCACTATACAAGGAATATACTTGGCTCTATTCTGTATTTGTGTCCACAAGTCTGATCTTTAGCATGTGGTTTCATAGTTTTTATTTATTTTATTGTATATTAGACTTAATATATTTATAATATAAACATGATATATAAATATATAAAATATCATGAAACATTACAAAATACATTTTTATATTTTATTTTAAAAATGTTTTTGTTGGGAGTCTTCATTTCTTACTCTGCAATGATAGGTCTTTTTATAAATTGCCTGAGATGGTAGATAGTAACAGTCCTCAGACTATTTCACTTACTAGTAAATCTCAAATTTTGCCTAAAGCATAGAAACAAATGAGCAAAAATCCCAATCTCAAGAAAATAAACTCCATATATTAAAAAAAGATTTAGAAAGTATTTGAAAAAATGTTCTATTATACTTTAAAAAGTGATATTTTAGGCCTAGATTAACCATTCTAGCCTAAACTACTTAGTTGTGACACCAAAGTTCAGACTTCACTGGCTCAAACTTGTTTAGCTGCATAGAAGCAAAGAAAGACCTCCAAAGAAAGATCTTAATTGCGTTGACAACTCCTGAGGTAACAGTGAGGCATCTGTTTGGGCCTCCCCCAGCTCATGCTTTGCAAGATTCTCATGAATCTGGAAGCATGCATGGAAGGTGCATTGTTGCGCGCCCCCTCCCGCGGAGCACCCCCCGGGCTCGACGCGGCCCCGCGCGCTCCCTGGCTGCGTGCTCTTTTTCCAGCGCTTGCGCACTGGGCCCCGGGTAGCACCAGCCTCCCCAACCCCCCGAGGGCGAGGCTCCCTCGGCACTTACGAGTCCCGCCGCAGGGG
>JAWLRI010000202.1:42764-58304 GCA_034781795.1 Crypturellus tataupa | reverse complement strand
GGCACCGGGACCCCCCTGTACATCTGCCAAGAGCGCATGCTCCATGGCAGGCTCACAATTATCCCCTATAATGCCCCCAAAACCCCCACTTTTGACCCCCAACAGTGCATCCCTCTCCCTCTTTTGAAGATTTGAGGGCAGCTCTGCCCTCAGAGGAAAGGCTCGTATCTTAGGCATATGTCAAGTGTGCTGAATCTGTCCTACACATTCATATGTTCATCCTACAAGCATGTCTACAGTGTCTGAGTTTCTTAGTCCTTTTCTCTCAGTTTCTAACAACCAGCTATGTTTACATTATAGCTCTAAGAACCTGTATGCATAGGGAGAATCAGATATGACTTGCTTATACTTTATATTGTCTGCCACATTTTGGTCTACATTCATTCTTAAGAAGCCTTTTTTTCTATGCTTTACTATTTAACTAATGAATCTGAACTCATAAGAATGATCTATCCCCAATTATGCAAAACATTTGAATTTCAAATATTTTTGCATACTGACAACATATTATTATTTTAGAATGGACTTAAAAGTTATTTTTTAAAATATCACAGCATCTGCAAATATACACACATATATTTTTCTTGCATACATTCAGAAAATCAGATTGAAATTGTATCCTGTTAGATAGGTATTAGATATAAATACACAAATGTGTTACTTCTGAAAGACTGAAATAATAAACTTATAATTTTGAGAGGAGAAATACTTCTCAAATCACTGCTGCTGATCATATCCATAAGCATTTACAATCTCACAAAACTGAATAGTCATCTTTGGCTAGACAAAGATTAAAATCTTGAACAGACTTAATATACCCTGAAAGATGAATTCTGAAGTAGAACTATGTTACAATGTTCTATACTTTGGGGATAAGTAGTATCTGGAGAGGTCCCTCATGATATTACTTTTTGCTTGTTAAAGCACTAGTTCTGTTTTCATCTTAGATCCTGCGGTATGATTAAGTGCTTTGCACCTACGGAATTACAATTTGTATAAGTGACCTCCACAGAAGAGTTCTGCAGTGATATAAAACTAAACCAACCCCAAAGGCCACTCTCACAATTTCTCACAGTGCCAAGTTGTCACTGTCACCTGTGAAAATGCCTCATGGACCCATAGTTATGCTAATGTCCAACTGATATTTTAGACTGTTCACTACTGTCTTAAGTCATCACAAGTTTCAGTGTCATGCATCATCATTAAAATGTTGTTATATAACTACCAACTAGCAACATGAGGATTGGAGGTGCATAATATATAGATATATAGCTAATATCTATACAGCACTCATTTTGGACATTTGATAGTACATGGAAATACATGTACTGAATTTGAGTCATAAGATCTCAAAGTACTACTTGATTTTCCTTTCTCATTGGCTTTTTTTGCTGTTCCCAGTCCAAGACATGTTATCACTTATTAACACATAAAATTTTATATCAATTTATTTTTCCATGCTCAGTGGAGTGCTTCATAATTCAATAAAAACAGCCCAACAGATATCATTTTAATTCCATACAGATCAACAAAAAAAGTATTTGCTTATTTTGCCCAGACTGACAGTTTACATGAGCTACAGTAAATATAAGCAAATACCTATGGGCACATATGCTGATCTTTTCCTCTGTACTTTATAGGTAGAATATTAAGAATGATGTGTTCAGGTTTTTCCATTCATATATCTATAGATAGGTGAAAAAAATTGTTGAGAAGCTACATCTATGGATATATAAATCCAAAACATTAAAAATCATTGTAGGTGTCTAGTTTCAGTAGCAAAACAAGAAGAGAATAGAATTATTATTATAATCTCACTCCTGAAACTGTCAGTTAGGAAAAGCTGCTTTTATGAAACTTGCTTGAGACATGAGCAACAGAGAAAGCTGAACTTTCAAAGTTTCATTTTTATTTCAGCTCACATTGGAAATACAATTATTATTTTAGAAAGTTTTAGACTTTTTTAGTGAAGAAAAGGAATTTTTATAAAAACAAATCACAAAGTTGAAAACAAATAAGCTGTTAGTTTTGCATGATTGTTTCTGGTAAATAAAAGATGTAGATAATTATTGGTGCATGTTTTTGCTGAAAGTTAGGAATAACAAATAATATTTAATTGCTAAGATAAATGAAAAAAATGTTGAGAACTTTGGTTTTCACAAAGAAATTCTAACTTCCTTTTGTCCAAAGTATTTTAATCACTACACTACTATTATTTTTTTTGTCTGTTCATATAATGGGCCACGTCATAAAATTTTCAAAGTCAAGGTATGTCAATAGAAGTCTTTCTATTGACTTTGATGAGAGCTGGATCAGACCCATGCTGAAGAGCTATTGATGCATTTCCAGGGCTCTGACAGAACTGCAGAACAAAAACAAAGCACAAAATGTGGCTCAGCACAGTACAGAGGAGGTAAGATCAGCCATTTCCTCTGCATTTTCTCCTTAATGACCTACCAGTGTTTTTCAGCTCACTGTTAGTTTCTTAGTATGCCAAATTAGGTAAAGTCAAAATCTTAATTTTCACTTCCATTTTCTAGTCTTTTCCTTTCCATAAGTAAGTGATACAAAAGTGGCATTGTCAGGACCTCTGGGAAAATGTGCTTGAAACAACTTCTTTTATTCTTCTTCTCTCAAATATAAATTACAAGTACCAGATGTGGCCTGTAATGAACATAAAGAAATGCTGGAGAGGAGAAGAATTAGAAAACTCGTCTTTTATATGTGTTAGTTCAGCCTAGTCTTCCTGCTCTATCACTGTCTTTAATTCTCCCTCTAGCTCTATAAAAACTTCTAGCTGTCTCTCAAATTCATTTATAGTATGTGCTTCAGTGGGCTTACCTGACAACTTATTCCTCACGTTTATTACTTTTAGAATGAAATACTTGTACTTGGATTCTGCTACTGTTTCCACTTAAAGGAATATTGTCTACTTACCAGGTTTTGTTTTGTTTTAAATAGACTAATTTGTAGGAAATAGACTTTTTTACTGATATATTCCTCCTATAAACCTTGTACTCGTTGCAATATCTGTAATTGTATCTCTACTGCATCGCTGAGGTATGGAGCAGTCCTATGGACAGGTTAGAAAGATTCAGCTACCTCTGCTGAATCAATGTGCTGTTACAATAGTACAGTCATAGTTGTATCCTGTAACTATGTGTTATCTTTTCAAAAAGCAAGTACTAGAGATGACTTCACACTTGGCATGAGGCAGTGAGTGTCTAAACGTCAGCAGAATAGTAATGCTGTCCTTCTACCCAATGCTCGAGAAGAAATTGTCTTGAGCACTAATAATGCTAGCGGTCATTTGCAGCACAAGTAGGATTTCTTCCCTACCACCTTTCTTAAAAAATAGATAAATAAATAAATAAAATAAAGGATGGGGAGAGATTCTTGATTGTTAACTGACCTTTTATGAATTAATCCTTAAACAAGGCTTAAAATAGGGAGAGATCTCAGCAAACATTGTAACAAAGGATTTCTTTGAAACATTTATTAGATGTTCAGGCTATGCTGACATTCAAGCTACATCATTGTGCATTTTTTAACCAAATATTCCCTTTAAGGATTTTAAACTTGGAAAAACAGAAATTATTTGTTAGCTTGATTATTAATGCAGAAAAAACTTTTTTTTTTTTTTTTTTTTGATTGTTTTGCTGCTGGGAAAACCATAGAGCTGACAATAAGGAGATCTTATAGTACTGTGTTAGAATATGATGCACTCTGAAATGAAGATGAAGGTTCCATAAAGATGTTCTTTCAATGTTAATTGTGAACTGAAAAAGCATATAGCATGGAGCAAATCTATTCACATTTTATGTGCATAGGATCACCTTTCTGATTCATCTTCTGTATTCTTTCTTTCTGCAGTTTACATTTTGTAATCCCTATTTAGGTTATATCAAAGAGTAACTGGATAATCTACTACTGATATAGATACACTTCTACTATAGTCAGAAGAGTAGAAGAAAGAATTAAGCTCTCTCTACTATATTGCCTCCTCCTTGCATTTTCAAGCTATAGCTGATATTATGCACAATGCAGACAGAGAGAAGGAGTTTATTCCTACTCCTGCATTCTGTTTCTTCACAAGCCATGGCAGCACTAAGCAAAATTTGTTTTCACAGTTTCAAAAAATCAGAACAGATCACAATAACTCACTAAAGTAGCACTAAGTGAAAAACAAGCAATCAGAACCTAGCTTTTAATTCAGCACCACTATATGGAGGTCAAAAGGATTATATGAACCTTCTAGAAACAACATCAAAACAAGACCAAAGAGGATAAACTCCTACAAATAATAAAAAATTACATGTAAGTAAACATGTAAATAAAAAATATTTATATGTTCTCCATTTCCCTGAAGAGCTGACTTTTTCCTCTTCTAAATCTCAAGTAACCAGAATGAACACAGTGAATATACTTACTACTACTTCTGCATAACATTCTCTCTGCTTTAGTTGATAAACTCACAGCTTTCTACAGGAACTAGCTTTCAAGTTTATCGGATTTAAATTCAAGACATGACAATTCTAGAACAGAAAATATAATTTATCACTCTCTACAATTACTGATGATTTTAAAAGTCATTTCTGCTTGACATACATAATACATTTTATATATCCATTCTATGCATGCTTCTGCAAAACTGCAGAGCTCCTATATTCACAATATATTTATGTGTTTCTAACCTACTTGAAAGACATTGAGAAAACCTTTTTTTTTATATATGCATAGGAAACTATGAGAAGGACAATCTTTCATTATCGATGAATGCATCTTTCAATACTGTACCCTTTCCAGGGAAAGTATGAAGTCAATTTTTCAAATTGTTAAGCTGATTTTATCCATTCAGCCCAGCTAGCTACCTTCTGGAATAGTTTCCAAATTTGGCTGGCTTTAGACTGCACAAGGAGCCATGTTCCCAGCTACTAATGAGTACTAAGAATATTATCATCTTAAAATGAATATGTCCTCAGGCACCATCTCTACAGGATTGGCCTCATCGTCTTTTAGATGTTGTTGCCATGGAAAACTTTTATATTGCTCAAAGGGCTCTTTCACATATTCTTATGCTGTGTGTCATTCCTTCTTTGAGCATATGGAGGAAAACAGTGTTCCCTTGGCTAAATATGAAATCGATCAGAATTTGAATTTTTAGTATGTACCTTGAATGTACAATGGTCACACACTAATAGGATATTTTGTTTTGGAAGAAATTGTTCATGTAAGAAAACAAATACTGCTGATGGATCTCAAGATGTAAGAAGCTCTTTTTGTGTAACCATTGCATATGTGTTATTAAATGATAAAACTTGTCCTCCTAGAAGTGTTTATTACATATTTCTGTGTGGAGACATATATAGCATCCAAAAAAGAAACAAACATAGGGCACAAGTTTCAGCAGTGTCCTATGATCCAAAGGCTACTGCTATTGGTTTGAAGGAATTACAATAGAACACTCTCATGTGGTATTTTTAGTGGGATTTTTTAAATATTTTTGTGAGTAATTATTGAAACTTTTTTTGTCATTTAAATGTCGAAATATAAAGAAATAAAGGAATATTTATGCTGCACAATAAGCAGCACTGAATTCAATAAAATAATATTTTCTTACTGATTCTTTTCCTAGTGTTCAAAGGATACAAGAAAGAAGAATTTAGGATCATACTATTTCTTTTCTGAATGTACTAAGAGAACTCAGCTGTGATGAGCAACATACTTTTGATTATAAATGCCAACTTGAATCTTCCTCTTTCAAATTACCTTTATTATAGAATTGTTGCATGTGCTAGCATTAATAGTGATATGAGTGATTTGCTGTGCTATAAGGACCCAATTCAGCAAGTGCTTGACAAGTGCTCAGTTGTAGGCAGGAGAGCAGATCAATCAAGTTGCTCCTATGTTTAGAGTTTAAATATGCTAAAATGTTTTCATGAATTCCCATTCAAAAGAAAGAGTTAGGATCAAAGTTCTCTTAAAATCCTTGCAATCATCAGCTGCATAGTTGATGAGTGTTTGTAGTTGATTGACAAACCCTTATTTCCTCCCCTTATAAAGAGTGCAGACAAAAAAAGGATTTAAAAAGGTTCTTTTTTTCACCTTGAATAGTTTGAGAAGATCTCTATTTCTGACATCCTTTCTTGTATTAGGGATCAAAACATACATGATTATCTCATCAGAAATAGCAATTATGAGGGAGATCCAGGAGACTTCCTTGAATACTTACATAAATAGTTTATTGTCTTCTAGTTCTAATAGTCACATAGGCAATGACAGAATCAAGAGGACAAAGTAACAGAAAAAAAAAGGTCTTTTATCTTATTGTTATTTTTGAACTTGATTCCTTATCACTTTTTTTTTGTATTAATATGTTCTTCATATAAACAAATGAACATTCAAAAACGTCTAAAAATCTTTTACAAGATTACTTTTGACCCTGAGAGTTTTTAATGATTAAACCATATCTTATTCAGGAAATTGCTACCACAGACATTGAACATCCAATCATTTTGAAAATTATCTGCTGAAATAAGTGAGAAAACACATTGGTGGGGCACTGCCACAGCCAAACTGTTCACATTGGAGAATAATGGAAGGAAATTAATCTGTAGTCACAATTCAGGTATTATTAAAAAGATAAAACTAAAATTAATTCACCAGTGCCATGCTTTCTAATGTTTCTAAAACTTCAGATCCAAACTTCCTCTGTCAGTTCAGATCACTATTGTTTTATCCATAATTTAAAGACAGGATGATAGTTACCTTGTATATTGATTGATTTTCCCAATTCACTGTTCAATTTCTCCATGTTGCAACAAAATGAGGATGAACTTGCAGCCACATTTTCGGTTTTTGATGTCACTCACCTCTTTGGTAGCCTGTGTTAATTGAATGTACTGCAGTGAATAGCTAGAGCAAGGGAACAACATTCAAGTACTATTTTTAACACTCTTATTTGCAATATAGCTTTCTAAAAAAGGTCAAACATTATACTTGCTGTTTTATTGTTGGATGAAAGGCTTTGGAAGTCAATCATCTGAAACCAACTGTCACTCCAAAATGCTAGATTACTTCTATACCGTATCTCAAGCAACAATGAGAGATAAACACTTCTCGTATTTAAATGCTTGGATCAAGTTCATTTGTTAATGTCAATAAGATCAATAGAAAATATATGGTTCAGTGGGTGAACTGGGAATAAAAGAGAAGAAATTGAATCCGAGAGTTTTCATATGGCTAGACAATATCAGATGACAATATCTCAGAGTTGTGACACTTGCCTTTAGTAGTGAGGAAATGCTTAATTTGGTTATAGGAGCAGGAAGCTTCCTACCTGAATTAAATTGACATAAATGCTTTTGTTTTTCTCATGGAAGACGGAGGCAAGGGAAGTGAAAGAGGGAAATTTAATCTGCCCAAATTATCTACAGAATGGTATGCAGAAAGACATAATTTCAGAAAAACCATGTCAAGAAAATATCTACACACAACTGATTAGAGAAATTCTTTCCTACTGAATCTTGTTATGCATCAATTAAACATTTTTTTAATAAATAATGATTTTATTTGTCTTTTTTTTCCTCCTAATTTGCTCTGTTGAGAATTTTTTCAATATATGTTGTTCTATAACAATAAAACTTACACTCCCATATAAGCTGTACAAGCTAGCTTGCAGTGTAAAGTCTAAGACAGTACAAAGAAGAAGGGGGAGTATTTCACAATGGCTATGGATAACTAAAGCAGTTCTGTGAGATATAGAAAGATAGAGCACACTGCATCTGAGATATTCTCAGATTTGTTGAAGGTCTAAGCCTGAATTACAACAAAAAAAAAAAAAAGACACCACCAGCAACACTCCATGTATTGGAGTGTTTTTGCTCTTTATTATAAACTACAACTTTCAATGAGAATTAATGAGGAAGTTGCATTGTTCAGTCACCAATAAGATCTTTGCTACTCCATAGATATCTGTCTTACTAAATTTGTTCCTGTAGGTTGAATAGTATTTAAGTGCTTACAGAAAATCTTTTCTCAACAATTTATGCTTATTTATAACTTATTGTAATATAAAGTAAAGGAATACATTAATATCTTGGCAGTTGGTATATTCAATATGCTGCAGTTCCCAGATTCAACTCCTACACAACTATTACATAATTCATTATTCACAGCTGATGACACTGATCAAAAAATGCAGAAATTTTAGTCCAAAATTGAGCATTGTTGCTTATTAAGCACATTTCAATCAGAATTTAGTTTAAAATTATTGTATTTTGTAAGTTTCTATGAACATTTTCTCCATACAACCAATTAATTTACTTTCAGTTTTATTGACTGCAAATCTGCCTTTTCAAAGATATTTCAATTCAATTTTTTTCAGTTAGGAAAAACACTTTTTTTCCCTATTTTTATCTTGCCTTTTTTCCAAATCCACAGTTCAGACATATGAATCAGAGAAGATTGCTCAGGTACAGCTTGTTATATGAGCTGTTTTAAATTACCCCATATATTTGCAGAGAATGCACATGGTGTATGAATTTGAAGGTCTGGTTTGATAAAATCCCCATCAGTCAGATGCTTATTCATTTCCCTGCTGAAATAAAGTGTATTGAATACTATTTGAATAATGTGATAAACCTCATGGTTCTTTTTTCTATATAATATTTGATGAATAAGTTATCAGGTGTTCATCCTGGTCTGATGTTATTTATTAAGAAATAAAGAATCTTGAATACTGGATTGCAGATCTAATAAGGTCAGATTTTCCTATAATATTTCTATGCTCATACTTTTTACTCAAACTGAAATCTGAAAGCTGTGAAAAGCTAAGAAAAAAAGCAAAACCAAATAAACAAGAATTCATTTTCAAAGTCAGAAAAACTATACTCCAGATCCAAATCTAGTCACTATCTAGTGTCCCACCTCTGATACCAGTAGTTTTAGTCTATGAGCTTGGAATTTGGAGATTCAATCAACAAGATTTCTTTTTTCCTGTCAGGATATCCTTTTCAGGGGAATAAGCAAGTGTAGGAAGTCCCTAACATATGGGGAAATCCCCTGAGGTTATGGTGGGATTATCCTTATGGACTGAATCTTTCAGTAAATGAGCAGATCTGAGATCCATCTCCATGTTGCTCTTCATTCAGCTCCTGGATTATGTCAGATTTTTTATAGGGTACATGTTCAACTGGACTTTCTGAATTTCTGTCTTCATCTCACCTCCTTGGTGATCTGCAAAACAAGCAATCACTTTAGCCATGGTGGATGTTTCGTGTTGGAAGAGATAGTAAGGAAATAACATAGTAGAACGTTTATATTCCTGTATAACAACAAAGTTTTTGTTTGTTTCTTTGTTTCTAACTTTTGAGGTTAGAAATGGGCCATCCTTTGTCTGTTCTTCATGAGTTTCTGCTTCTGTCCTTCATGTTCTCATTAGAAAATGTAGGAGATACATTCCTGGAAAAAAAAAGTCTTTGATCTGGCTGCAAAACACAAGTGTTGACATCACTTCAGGCTGAGGATGTCTTAGGATGTAACTCTTTAAACTCTAGGATAATCTCCCTTTTCATTGGAATGTTTTGCCAAGTGAAAAACAGATACTTGAGCCATGAATTTAATCTCAACACTTCATAGGCAGTATGGACCTGAACAGTGACCCCCCCGCCAGTGCTTTATGTTCTGAAACATATACAGGGATAGCCACTAGCTGCAACTCTGACACAGAGCTGTAATTTAATATAAAAAGGCACAGATTCACTCGTGTGTATCTAATGATAGCTTGAATAAGATTTGGGATCTGATTTATTATAGAATTAGCTTGGTCAAACAAAACAAACCTAAACAATGAATTTCAACCTTCATAAAATTCTGAATGGAATTACTGAGATGTGTTACCTTTCATGTAAAGATCTAAATATAGATCTCTATGATAAAAAGTATTTTGTTAGAATGGTAGACCATTTGAGAATGTTGTAACTGAAGATAATGTTTCAGGCTCTGAGTACTAGACTGTTTATACTCTTCAGTATGTGAAAATACTAAATGGTTTTCTCAGTACAAGTGTAGAAAACACAGTAAACTATCCATTAACCTTTTCAGGTTTTTTCTTCTTTTAGAACTGTATCATCATTTCATGGCATTTTTCTATTTTCCTTTAAAAAAACTCCAGGATACGTTAATGTGGATTACAAATTATAGTATAAATATTTACAATTCATTCATAAATATAATCCTGTTTCTACTCCAAATAAATCTGCTATTACAATAAATATTTCCTTACTTTCACAGTAAGGAGCCTCTTTTTACTAATCAGAAAAAAAAAAAAAAAGGATTCTAGGTTACTAGATTTTTTTTTTTACATTAGAAATGTTAATGGAGCCTTGCTTTCATCTTCCTTTTGAAATCTTTCAGTCAAAAATGGTTCAAATCTTCTCTTACTATGAAATATTTTAACTTCTTTCTATAGTAAACAATATTTAATGGATCTGAGTTAATGAGGGCAGGGGGAGGAGAGTAATATGTGCTTTCCTAATCCAAGGTTTCCTTGAATAATTTAATTGTTCCTTAAGGAAAATACAGGTAGGTGAGAAATGACTTTGTCAGACAAAAGCCATATTTGGGTTTGCAGAAATGTTCTTGTTTTCCCTCAGAAACAAGCCCTTCTCACAAAACTATGCATGTATTCACTGAAGATACCCAACACCTCAACAACTCTTTGGTAAACATTTACTTTTCTAGGGGGAGAAAAAAAAAAAAAAAACTTGCTTTTTTCTCATTCAGATGAAAAACTGACCTTTATTGCCAAGATATTACTTTGGGCACCAGGCTTTTCTGTACTGAGTATTCCACAGGCTCTGGTCTTCTACTTCACATAGAGCATGAATTTCAGTGGGGACTTCAACAATGACTTCTTCTATAATGCATGCTGGCAAGAGAGGGTTTGTTTCTTTTTTATTCTCATCTTTTGGAGCAATTTTATCCTACATTTTATTATATCTAATTGAGCAACATCAAGTCACTAGAGCACTTGCTAGGGAAGTTAAAGATAAGGGTTCAAACCATCCTTCTTTATATGACATAGCTTCTAGCAGAACTGAAAGGAATTTCTACTAAAATAGCAAGATAGAAAGAATGATTTCTAGGGATGCTCTTTGACTGACACTTTGACTCACATGAACAGTGAGGTCTGAGGTCTGAATTTGCTGCTTACACATGTTAAGCTAGAACTTACAGAATCAGTGTTTCCACAAATTCTCAGTGGGAATGTTGCCTGCACGGTGATCTGTATGCACAGGGCTGAATTTTCAGTCTATCAATCAGCATGGAAAGAATTGGGAGAAAACTACCATGCCATAAAGAGATGATGGGAAATAGGTGTAGAAAGGCAAAGAGGACTCAGCTTTCAAAAGTAGCTAGGTGCCTAAAGGTGCAAGCAGGTTTCCTGCGGGATTTTCAGCATGCTCAGTGCCTACCTGATGCTGAAACCAGGGGCCATGATCCTGAAAATCTTACCCCATGTGTATCTGCCTATTTAGGCAACTAAGTGTCTTTTAACAAGTCTGGCCTAGAGGCAGCAACTGTAGGAACAGCATGAGGTCTAGTTGGCACAGTAGTAAATTAAGTTAGTTAGAGGTCCTTAGACTTTTGTTCTGTTAATGTTAGTGTGGATTGCAGAAGTTACAATATGAATATATGAGTGTATAATCTATCGCTTAATCATCTTTCTAGATAGAAAATGCAGTCAATAGCACACTTACACAAGTATATGCATATGTTTTCTTTATATTCACACCTAAAATCATCTCTATATTTTCTTTTAATCTATGACAGAGAATAAAAGGGAGACAAAAAGAAGTGTTAAAATATAAGATCTGTTCATGAAAAAAATACCAAACCTTTTAATTTTCTCTTAAAATATATTTTTAAATGTGTTGAGATGTGTTCAGTCTTGAATTTGGGAATTTCATAACCCACTTCACATGTGAGTATAATGTAAATCATATAGAATACAAAATAGGGAGAGGGAATAAAAAGGTATATCAAAAGCAGAACCATATTCTTTGAGAAATACATGTCCTATTCCTATATTAAAACATTTTGAAATTTCAATTGTCATAGAATTTACCTATCCTTATGAATTGAAAGGGAAAAAAAGAAGACAAAGAAAACAGAAAAGAAGGAAAAATAAAAAAGAAAGAATTATAATGGTGTTATCAGTGTCTTTGCATTAAAGACCTCTAAGATCTTATTTTTCTGCAATTTCAGGTGTCAAAGATATTAGAGTTTAAGATGCGGAGAACTTTATAAAGAAAAAAACTTGTAGCAGAGGGTGCACAAGAAACCAATTCCTTAAGTTGAACTGAGTACAAACAAACACTGCTGCTATAAAGCTTAATATTTACAGATATAATTAGCACTGATGAAGTCAGAACATAGAATTCAGCTTTTGTGACTTCAATGGAGAAAAAAAAATGTCCAATTTTGTACCACCAGTCAAACTTGCTACAGAGATGATGCTCTGTCAATCCATAGTATAATTTTTTTTTTTTTACTTGTTTTGTTTTTTTTCTGAAATCTTTCATCATTACGATTTCGTTTAGAGGTTTTGATTTATTCAGCATCACAGCATTACTCAGTGTTTGACATCTTATCTGGCCAGTTTATGTAGTAAGGGAATGAAAATAGTTGATGGTTTTTTGGTTTTGTTTTTTTCCCCTGATAATAAATCTTAAAATTTCACCTGCCTTTTATTTAGTGGCAGAAGACTTTTTTAAAAAAAAAGAAAAAAAGAAGAAGTGATGAACAGTAGGTTCTCCATGGTATTCAGTGTATACCCTCAATAACTTTCTCAGGTTAGCAGCCTACTTTGATAACATTCTTTTTCATAAGATATGTTTTTGATAGATGATATTCCCAAAGGCACAAGACACAAAAATACTAAAAAATAAAATCTCTCCAATTAGGATTTACTAGACAAACCCTAAGAAACCTATGGTTTCTGTACAGGTAGAACCTATAGGAATGCCTAGTATCAGGTTTCTCATGTGTTATTTTGCTTTTTTCATTGTTATGAAACTGATACTTGTTAGTGACAATTAGCATGTAAAAATATCCTTAGGAGGGAAAATTTCAGTGCAATATAAAATATTTAGAAAGTGCATAGAAATTTAAAATGGATTTATTTGTACTGTTAGATTGCTCCTGAGTGAATTTGTTATCTCTAGTCAAACGCAGAGTATATACAACATACCCTTAGAAACTTTCAGAAGAACAGATAAGGATTCTTCTTCACAATCATAGATAGAAAAGTGAAAAACATATAGCTTAAAATATTAGAGATGACTTGTTAGTGGGAGTTTCGTGGATCCATGGGAACAATATCATTTGCATGCAGTTTTGCTTTAGCCATACATGCATGGTTTTTATTCTAGGGGATGTGAAGTACCAACAGAGTTCTCATGAGATTTAACTAGTCTTGGATTGTAAATATTATTTTGTTATTTCCTGTAAAGGCAGCAAAGCACCTTAATTATGGAGAATACATAGTCTTGCACCTGGGACAGAAAAATGAGAGCATAAAAGGCCATGCACAGACCAGATAGATAGAAAACAGGTTTTCAGTGAAGGACCCAGATTCCCGATGGAGAGCAATAAACAGGAGGCAGCAGTGCACCCTTGCAAAGGTGAAAATAAACCCATGTAGGGCTGCATTAATAGCAGGGCGACCAGAAGCTTAAGGGGTTATTCTTCTTCATCCAGCAAGCATGAGATTGAATCTGAGACGTTGTCCAGTTTGGGGTGCTATATTTCAAGAAAGACAACGGTAGACTGGAGAAAGCCCGTAGGACTACCAGGATGAACAAAGGCCTGAAGCACAACAGAGAGAAATGGGTTTGCCGAGCTCAAAGAGGAGACTCAGGGGGATTTCATTTTCATGTAACAGCAGGATAAAAAAGACAGACTCAAACTTTTCTTAAAGATGAGCAACATGATGATGAGAGACGAAGGATGGGATTTGAGGCAAAGGATATTCTAATTAGATTTTTGAGAGAGAGAGAGGAAAAACAAAGACAGAAAATATGGTCAAATGCTGGAGGATTTTGCACAGAAAGGCAGGAAAATTTCTGTCTCTGAAGACATCTAAAATTCAACTGGCCCTGAGACAGGTGCAGTAATTTTTAATTGAGCAAGAGATTGGACCAGGCAACTGCCATGGACCTCTTCTAACTTAAAATATTCTATGATATATTCACTATCAAATTTGTTAAGCCAGATAGTCTTCAATGGAACAATAATGCACTGATATTAGTTATGTAGGCTCTTCCAGATATGCACTTCCATAAAAGTTAGTTATGGGCCATTGTACGTGTATATGAGGATGTGTATACTTTTTAAGGGTTATAAGGTACATATATATATGTGCATATGGACAACTGACATATTTAAGCAGTATATAACATGTAGCCAAATATTGGATATTATATTATTTTTACAAATCATGATAATAATAGGTCAGAAGGTATTATTTATCTTTCTATATGATCTGTACTGATCATTTCATCAATCCAGACTCTATTCAAGCATCTAACCTCCACCTAACTTTAAAAAGAAAGCAAAATAATTGATATATAGTAGATGTTTCCTTAAAATCATCATCTCTTTTTCAAGGGCAGCAGCTAACAGTTTTTTAGAGTTCAGGCCTCGTTAATGAAGAAAAGAGTGGGTGCTCTACATATCCACCAGAATGGTTGCCTTTTTTTAAATTCATCACTTACCTAATAATAACAGGATGAACAATATGTAAAAAATAGAACTTCACAGAAGTATTACTGAAAGTGATCTGTAAGAAAGATTATCAGTTTTGAAGTGTTTTTTTTTTTCTTGTTTGATTTAAATTAAATATTTATGATCTAGAGAAGATACGTACTAGATGAAATTATTCCAAGCCACGTCGTTACACACAAAGTCCTGCTATAGGCAAGACTTTCCTTAATAATGCAGTTAAAATTGTTATATAAAAAACCTCCCTCCTCTTGTGTTATGTTCAATGTTCCCATGGCCCTCATCAGCTTTGCTCAAGAAGAGAAGGAGAGGGATCACAACAAGGTGCCGGTATCCTCAAGCCTTTTTGCTGCAACTTGATAACCTATAATTTCAAATGGTTAGCATAGTCTCTAGTTTACTTAGGTCTAAACAGCTAATCCTCTCCAGGCGTAGTCTGAAGGATAACATGGGCCGACACTATTGTTAGTAGGTAGTTCAGATAGAACAATCCCACTGTGAGGCCTAAGAGAATTAAGCATGATGGACATTTCAAGACCATTGCTAGTAATCCTCGAGGGGTGCTGTGAAAATGTTGCAATTTGAAAGCCGTAGTGGTGGCAGCGAGTCGAGTTCCCAAATAGTATGATCCACTATAAGCTCGATTCTGGCAGTATCGGATTCACGAACAGTCTGCGGACCGTAGGTCCGATTGCCTTCCTAGGAGCGAATCGAGTTCCCAAATAGTATAATCTACTATAAGCTCGATTCTGG
>JAWLRI010000202.1:25764-42664 GCA_034781795.1 Crypturellus tataupa | reverse complement strand
CATCAGCTATATGGTGCCATCAGGCTACCACTTCTGCAGGGAGTACAATAGAGTTTGGCCGTGGTGTCTTCACTCCGCTCCACCCTCCATTCATTCATGTCTGCTTATCAGTGTGTGCTAGGAGGGCATATTGTGTTGCTGAGGGAATCGTGGCGAGGTAGATTCTGCACATACCAGCCATCCTGGATTTGTATCACCCCAAGCAAGCTTCTATAAGGCCAAAACTTCTGTTAGGCCCTAGGTTTTCTCTAAGTTTCCCCTTTTCCAGGCCATTCTTCCACAGGTCAAAGGCTGGAATAAAGAGAAAAAGGATAAGCCAGAGTGTTACGCAAGGTTCAAGATAGGAAATAACTTGAAAACCTGGAATAGAAATTTAAAATAAATGCAAGTAAATGATGAATTTATGGAAAGATTCAAGTCTTTTTGGAGATAAAAGAATTTCTTAGATTGCTATGTAGGTGGCAATATCAAATACTGACTCTTAAAATGGTAAAGAGTAACTTGGTTTTTATGTGTGTCTACATTAAATATGTTTTAAATCATTTCCCTTTTATCATGATGGAAAATAGTGTGTCATTAACTGGCATTAAACTCAAAGATAAGAAAGTTGATTGTGCTCAGTTTCCTGAAAATCTACATATTCACCCACGTTTTAAAGCAAAGACTAATGCTGAAAATATTTAAAACATAGAAAGATTTGGTCTATTAATCTATTTAGTTGGTCTGGGTTTTTTGGATGTTTTTCATTTGAAAACAGAGAATTTCAATGAAAATTCTCAAATAAAAATTATTCAGGATTTTTTTCACATTCAGAACAAATATATACATCTAGTTTTCTTTGTGTAAAAGATTTGTGCTGACTTCATAGAGTCACTGAATCGAGTTATGAATGATGTATGAAATGAAAGCTCACTGCCCGGTGCACAGAGAGAATGAAGACACTATTTTTTAATCACTGCTTCCATATGCTTTATAATTTACTACAGTGATTTCTTTAGGGATTTTTTTTTGTTTCATTTTGTTCTCACATGGAGCCACAAAACACCACTGAGAAGAAAAGGCTCTGAAAAAAATTGCAGACAAAAGTTAATTTTTAAAGGCGGTTTGAATTTGGTCCTTTATATTTTTTTTCTTTATTTCTATAAGTATCTGAAGAGCAAGATCTATTTTAAATCTCTTTCTGTTGCTAAGGGAAGTTACAATTAACCATACACACATTTCTTCCATATTCCTTAAAAATAGCTCCTATCAGTTGATGCTCATAAAAATGTTAGAAAATGTTCATAAAATTAAAGGTACTACTAAGAAAGTATAGAACAACTTGGCAATTGAATTTGAAAATTCATTTTTAATAATAAGATATATGATTTAAATATGAGGGATGCAAGAGCAGTCTTTAGCAAAGTTCTTCCTCTTGGAATAACAGTATCATTTTCAATCAAGGTTTATCTGAAAATTCAATTTAAAAAAAAAAATAAAAAGCTTAAATATGGTGAAAGCTCAATTTACATAAGTCCGGTGCTAACATAGAGCAATAATCCATACTCAGAGAGAACACATTAGTTGTGTCATTGAAATATATACAGAAATATATACAGATGAGTTTACTTGATACAATTTTCTATGATTTTTTGTTACGGATTGCTATACTGCTTTGGATTGTTATATATGCTGAGGAATAGATTATGTACTCATGCTATTGAAACTGTACTTTGTCAGAATGGTGGCTCTTATATCTCATTTGCAAGACGGAAATGTCTACGTAAAGTCAGTCAGAGGTGACTCTAGACCTCTATTTTCTTTCTGATTCAATCCATATGCATGAATATGTTATATTATAAAAATACATATTCATGAAGTTGGTGCCTTATAGATGCTTTATGTCTTGACTGAAAATATTTAAGATAAAGCAAAAAAAAAATGCCTGTGGAACTTCTTTTGCATGGGAGACAAGTGATATTTTATTGCAGGGTTCTGTCTCACTTAAAAGAAGAGTAAATCCAAAGCAAATCCACTCAAGACCAGTAGTTTATAACAAGATTTGGTCTGTTGTGTATTGTATGCTGCCAGTTGTTAAAGCTGAATCAGTTGGTAGCAACAGACAAGCTAAAGATATATCAGATATGATTTAAATTCTAACAAAATATGGTTTTATAATTCAATTCCCTTTTATTTAACTTATGCTTAATCTTAACAAGAGAGTTGAGGTTATTCAATACTCAAAAAAAAAAAGTATCTATCTCCTTTCCGTTCTTTGAATGCATTAGTTACAGTTTTATTAAATTGCTTTGGCACTAGGGAGTGACTAAATCTTAATTTGCTGTAAATAACATTCTTACCTGAAGATAATTATGCTGTATTGACAATGTGTTATATAAAATGTTCACACTGTTTAGGCCCCACATAAAATTAATTTTATAATATAGTCTCTCCATATGATACAAAGTAGGATCAAAAATTCATTAATCTCTATCCTAAAGTGAACAATAGTAATCAATATTTAATTTCTAAATATGGAGTAATATGATTTATAAAAATTCTAAAATTAATCAAATATAGTTTTTAGTTGTAGAAAATGTTCCTGCAATATCTGTTTCTTTCCCCATCATAACATACGTACTTACCAATTTCAGAAACTCAGCAAGGTTTAAATATGGTTTCAATACGGAATAAAAACTAGAGCTTAGTTTAAAAAAAATAAAATAAAAAAGTAGCATTTGTCTTATTATCAGAAAAGAGAAAGAAATGAGAGTCAATGTCAAAGTAAAAGTAGGCTGGTTCACCAGTTTGGATAAGATGTTTAGACAAGCTGTACTATAGATTTTTTTTTCACTTAAACCTGTATTTTAACCTATTTTATCAGTGAATCTCATCATGTACAAACAAGGAGAGAATGGGCTACCAGGAGAGGGGAAGACTAACATAGGTTTTAAATAAATTCTAACAATGACAAATGGTAGCAGTCCACACAGCTGCCTACCTGCCAAAAAGGTGCAAATAATTGGGATGCTCCTATCTAAATCGAGTGCCTGATTCAGTTGCTGAATGTCTCTTTATTAGCTGTTATGAAAGTATATCACTAAACAACCAAAGAATTGCTGCACAATAGCTGAGCATTATGGAAAAGTGTGAAAATAATAGAGTATTTTACATAAGAAAAACACTCCTGGAAGCAGATAAAATGTACTGGAAGTAGATAAAATGCACTCAATAATTATTTTTTTGTTGTTGTTTAAGAAGATATTTGCATTGAATTCCAGGGCTTGATTAACAAAATGTTTTCAAGAATAGCCATGATGGAATTAACAGAGATACCAAAGAGAAGAAAAAGATATCAAAGAGAAGAAAAAAACAAACAGGGTCCACATTGTAACATCGACCACTTTGTTTATAATAAAATGAGCAAGCCATATAAGATATAAAAAGATTTCATTGCTAAACACAAGGAGGGCAATACAAAGTCAAAATATAGCTAGGTGCTTCAAGGTTCAATGTGAAAGCCATTCATTTATTTCAGGAAATAAATTTGTCAGAGAAGTGAATGATGTCCATTGTCTGCTGCATCTCCTTTTACTCATTCAAACCATTAAAGGAAAATCTAACATGAACCAAATCAAGGATATGCAACATGGAAAGAATCAAACCAAGGGATTCATTTGGCTTTCAGGCTGATTAATTTCAGAAGCTCTGTGGATTTGGATTTGAGGAATGGAGCAATGTATTGTTTAATATTGGTAGACAGTGCATTTCTATAAATCCCCAAGTTAGACAATCATATCTTTACCAAACTTTGATTATGTTTTAGCTTGGTAGACTGTTTGCATGAGCAAATACATATTATTATTTATAGAATGTGCAAGGGCACAGCAGGAAAGAGCATGTCACCCTCTGTGTTACTGGATTAAAGTGTCCATTAAATTGTTAGAAGAGTGCTGCTTTTTGTTAACAAGTCAATCATATTATGTTTAATTTTTAAGAAACTGCAATACACTAGGAAAAGAACTATCAATTGAAAAATAGGTACCACTATGGGCTGTTGCATTTATATGCATTATTTGACATGTACCCTTTTTCATATACGTCTTCCCTAAAAAAAAATGAAGGTTGCAAAATTTTGTTATCATTCATTTAGCAACTACTATGCAGACTTTGGTGACTTTTAAATGTGTTAATAAAAGTAGAATCATTAACATATTTTCTGTTGAGCTAATCTACCTTTTCCTGATGAGATATGGCTGCGTATCTGCACATTTCTCATCTTGAGAGACCTGCCATGAAGTATAATGTATCTTCGGTTTACAATAATCCATTGATCCCATTGATCACAACACATCGTGTTCTTTCTCCAGTGGCTGATCTCTATAGCTCAACATTCAGTATTGATAAGCCATTAAGTCAGTATCAGTCCAGGACAGAAGAATAGCTAAAATGTAGTTGCTCTATCATAAACTCACAAAAGAATCACTTATTCTGCTTATGACCTCTTCCAGTCTCTGTCATTCAACAATAAATTATCTAGTAACTCTCGCAATTCACAGACTTAATAACAGAATATGACTTGGCTACATTTGCAGTGTTTTTATTTTATTTTATTTTGGTTTGTTTTTCTTTAGATGAATTTCTATATTGCAGTCTAAACTATTTCATTAGTGACCTGTATGGAAGTGGAAGGATGTAATTTGATAAAATAATTATGAAGCTGAATTATTTAGGTTATGTATAAATAAAATTTGAGATTTGAAAATTAAGTTATTTCTAATGGCCAAAGTTCCCTGAACTGCATATGGATGGAAGAAAGTACATCTGAAAACAAAGACAAGATCAGAACTCAGCAAGAAAAAAAAAAAAAAGAATATCATTTCATGAAACATGTACATCTTAATCATATACTTTTGACATTATCAGACTATCATGTTTAAGGTCCAAAGACATTTGAAAAGCTGTCTAGTGCAGTTTCTATGTAGCCTGCTGATGGCCACTGATTTTCATTTTGAATGATCTCTTAAGAGTCTCCTTAAAAGCATATGGCCCTGCTAATTTCATTTAGCTGTCTTATTTCATCTTTTTTTTCTATATATACCTCTTAGTAATGATACATTAGCTAAAATCTTTTCTAAGCTAACATATGACAATGACCACAGTGCTAATGCTGTACAATGCAGATTTGAAAGTTAAAGATTTCTGTTTACTTTAGTTTTAAATTATTTTATCTACAGTTTCAAATTACAAATATAGGGTCAGATTAATTCCTTTTGAAATCAGTGCTTGTCTGCATACTTATTTTAATGGGAGCTTGATTAGATCCTTAACGAATGGCATATTCACGTGCAGAAGACTAGCAGAAAACACACAATAGATTTTTCTTCTATAATCTTTTTCTGGCAACTGCATTTCATCAGGCAACATTTGCAAGTAAATAAACTGTATTATGCTGATTCTTTTTTTTTTTTTTTTTTTTCACTTCACTCTATCAGTAATGAATCCTCTTGGAAGGAATTTGTAGAAATATAGAAAAATATCTAAAGTCCTAGATCAATAGTTGTTCCGGAATACATTTTATGGTGGAGGGGTGGCTATGTAACAATAACATAGGAAATATGTTGCACATGACGGATATCATGTTCTTTAATATGGCTCCAATAAAGAAGAGATTAATGACAGTCTTTAAATCCAGGCAAGTTTCTCAATAAGAGACTATCAGCCAGTGTAGTGCTTTGTATATTTAAAGATGGAAAGAAAATGCATGCTAATGCATCATTCCACTTTTCTTTCATTAACTGTTTTCAAATAAATTTTCATATCCATTGAGCGATATTTATAATAGAACATAGTACAAGAATCCAACTGGTGCCTGCCTTGAAGTCGTGTGCAGTCGGTGTATTCAAGCACAAAGGTGTCCAAAAAGGGTCTGCTTTACTGCACTGATTTCAAAAGAAATGTAGGAATACAGTAAAGCGGTATCAGAAAATGGAAATTCCTTAGTATATGAAAAAAAATCATTAAAAGACAACTTTAAGTTAAATCAAATATATGAGATTAAAGATATTTAGTATGCTTTTATAGTCATTTATAAAGTATTTCTAGAAACAAAACTAAATGAAACAATTAAAAAGCACTTATAACTCCTTATTTCTTTTCTATTTTTTGTACTTCTATTTAAAGCCAATCTGTCAGTCGGCTAAGAGGCTCATTTTTCTTGTGTATATGAATGATTTTGAATATGTGAAACCAGTATTCTATCCTTCAATGAATGACAGCTAGTGATTTTAAAGATATAGCCCTTTTGCCTTGAAAATGATATGTTGTGTTTCCAGAACAAAAATATTTGCTATCAGAAGCAGAATTTAGGATGATGTGAAAATGCTCTAGTCTAAAAATAATCTAGATGAAAGTTAAATTTTTAAGTTGGAAGAACTTAATGATGTGATCCTATGCCGCATGCTCTAGGTGTTCCTGCCTGAGCAGGCAGGTTGGGTTGTATGATATGTAGATGTCCCTTCCAACCTTAACCATTCTATGATCCTGTGATTCTGTGAACTTAATATAAAACATATGTGAAAATTCCTCCCTTCCAAACAACTTTTAAGTACACCTTATTCTGCGTCATAAGATTATGAACCTTGGGAACAATTTCTTTCCAGAGAGCACAAGACAAACATGACATATTCTTCATTACTAAGCCAATCTTTCTCATTTTGATGTAACCTAGAGCTATTCAATGATCTTGTTTGATTATTGTATCATGAGAAGTTATCAGTAAGCATTCTAAGCAGTCAAAATTATTGTCTGCATAGAAATATTTGCAGATAAAGCATGGATATACTTTAAAATATTTGTTATAAAGATCTCAGGTTTCCACTATGATGACTTAATGACCTACGTGTGACAACCTCTGTGGTCAGTGTGCAGTCTACACACAGTCTGAACCTGAATCTATCTATGACTTAAAATTGAAACAGCCTTCTGACCTCCATGGCAGCTACTCATCTACCTCAGTGGATACACTTCTGGAAAGGGTTTGCAATGAGATACTTGCTGTTCTTTTCTGAGTCAAAGTACTGTAAACTATCTTGGATCCAGAGTAGCTGCTTATTTTCTCATATGTGTGTGAATTTATGTCTCCCCAAACCCAACCATCTCTGTTTCTTTTTTGTTTTTGTTTTCTTTTAATACATCCACACACACACACACACACAAAATAGATAGTTTTATGCACTATTCATATTGATTCTTCTAGAGACAGTGACCATAACATCTATGTAAAATAATACACTTCACCATATTTTGAACACACCACATTGGCTAGGAAGTCAGATTTCCATTAAATCTTTTCATTCTCAATAGTTCAGGCAATGACCATTTATAATAGCATGATGCTTTTCTCAGTGTATCATTTAAAAATGTTTCAGAGGTATGCTTCAAGCTGCCATGAATCTTTAACATTTTTTACAAGAGTAATCTTAGAGAAAGTAACACTTTTTGTTGATTCTGTCAGACCGACATATACACATACCACAGAGACCAAAGAAGGTTAGTAGGCAGGGTAATTTATAGTTTAATTATTATATTTTTTTCTATATGCTTGCTTATGCACATATTAAATATAAATTTAAAGTATTCTTCCTTGAAATAAAGTATTGTAATATGACTTAAAATATAACTGTAACCAGGAGCTCAATGAGAGTGCCCGGTACCTCTGAGATGATAAATCCTGAGAAGAAAATTTCCTTGTATTCTACCTTGGACAGCATACCATCTGTGAATTTATCTGGTGGTATCTCTTTTTCATAGCTCTTTGTCATTCAGGCTCTATACTTTCTACCTCCAGGAAATCTTGTAACAGAGACTACAACATCTTACTCTCAGAGGAGTAAACTCTGTCTGAATACAGATGTTTCAACCAGATATTTGGGAATGTCATCCAGGAATAATAAGCATCAGTCATTCCCCTTAGAAACCACTTGCATCTGGAGACAGGAATATAGATCTTAGAAAAAGGATTTCTTGCTTTAAAGACAGAATACTGAAAAATATTCATCACATCAAAACAGACAAATATTTCAAAAGTCTGAGTTTACCTTAAAAGTGAAAAGAATCTAAGAGATAACTTTGTGAAATATTTTGGAAATATGCAATCTGTGACCTCAGATTTTCTTTCCCATACAACTCTACACATACAAGAATATATTTAATGAAGCAACAACAACATCTGGTATGAATTCTTTTATACCAGGCAGATCATCCTAATTCAGATGAATACCATGAAGTTACTAGGAGATTTTGGCATCCCTGAGGCATAAAAATCAAAGATGATGATTTTATCCATACAAATTAAGTTTTCTTTTTTACACATAGTTTCAGGCTAAGCTTTTAGAATTAATTACCACCTATCAGGAAATGATCATTTATAGAAACTGGATGAAGAGAGAAAGAGGGAGAAAAAGAAGGAAGAAGACTGTTCAGGACTTACAGAGGCATAGACACTTTTCAAGAATATCTTTATGCTCCTCTCAGCAATACAAATCAGGATCATTTCCTGATTTTTTCCTGATCATTTGCATAATTTTATTACCACCTTCTACAAAAGATGCCCAGAGTCAGTCTTCATTATAAAAAAGAGTTGCATGATTTTTGAAAATGTTGGCTTTTGAAAAAGCCTCTGATGAATAGGGGATCTGAAGAAATTTTTGTTATGTGGCTGTGGAAGAAAGGCCTGGAAAAGGGGAAATGTAGAGAAAAACTAGGGCCTAGCAGAAGTTTTGGCATTACAACAGCTTGCTTGGGGTGATACACAGTTGCCGCTTCCAGGATGGCTGGTACGCACGGACTCTGCTCCTCCACGGTTCCCTGGGCTGCACAATCTGCCCTCCAGCAGCTGCAAAGGGGAGCAACGGAGGTTGGAGCGTAGTGAAGACACCACGGCCAACTCTGTTGCACTCCCTGCAACAGGCCCTTACCTGTGCTGGGCCGCTGATCAGCCACACAGTAGCTGTCCAATGGAAGATATATGATAACATGTCCGGTGCTGAGCCAGCAAAGGTGGTAAATCACTCCTTTTGGATGAACTTTGCTTGAACTTTGCTCATTATAAGCTCATTATAATGCCAACACAAACCTCCGTCCCAAAAGTTACCTGCCTCTGAGGTACGACCACTCCTCACTGAGGAGTTATACCATTTATATTACCATTTATAATGGTAATGATATGTTATGAATTTATTATCTGCTCAGAGCTTTTGAACAACAGCTAAAATGTATTGCAGTGATAATAATTATGGGTAAGATTCTCAAATCAAAACTCAAAATACCTTGCATGCTTTTTACAGTCAGATCTGTAACTTACATTACTTTCTTCTAGATGAAGTACTTCAAAATATATTTCCTCAGTAGAGCTGTATTTTGCCTTGTTTCTGTGGACAAGCAAGTGTTTAAGACAATAAACTTATCTTACTGTATTAATCCAGGTTATTTCTGGCAAAGGAATTAAAATTTTGTCTTTATTTTGGTAGTCTAAAATTTGGTATTTCTTTGAAAGGTTTGATATTAATGCATAAAATAAAAAAGAAGTATTCCGTGACTACACGAGCTGATAGCCCTCTACAAAGGCACAGTTTTGCCTCATATTCAACTTATCCACTAACAATATGAGTCCTTTTCTGAAAAGCTGCTTTCTGTCTGATCTTCCCAGATGAGGGATGTTTATTGTAGCCTAGGAGCAAGGGCTTTGTTGAGCTTAATGACATCCCTTTCTCTCTATTTGTCCAGCCTGACGAAATTCCTTTAAGCATCAGCCTGCTCTTCAATATACCACCCATTTCCCTCATTTGATGTCATCAGTACATTCAGTGATGATTTGTTCTTTTCCATCATCTAGATCATTAATATAGGTCTTAACAGTCTGAAGGACTGGACAAACAAATGGATTCCCATTTGTTTATCTGAGTTAAAGTAACTTTCACTCCAATTCACTTTACAAAAACAATGAATTCTCTCTGGAAAAGAAAGGATAATTAAAGAAAAAAAAGCTTGAATCTTATATGACAAAAAACAACCCATAAGAATGACTGGGTTATGCACTGGAGCTACTGTTCTGAAAAAAAAAAGTCATAATTAATTGTCTACATGTAATAAAATAATTTCCAGAAATTTACTTTGGAATCATCTTGAACCCTTCTAGATTTTCCTGTTTCTTAAGTGCCTAGCAGGAGATTTACTGGCAGAAATCATTCTTCACCTCTGTTCTTCTTTTTCAAGTAATTTTATTAGCAGTGTTATGGGAAATTATGGTGCTTTGCACAATGATATTAGTTTACAAGCAGAACATTAAAATTATATTTCAGTCTAGTTGAAATATGGAGGAAAAATCATAAACATGTTTCATTTGAACAGTGATTTGAGATCACTGTTAGGAAGCAAAATACAAAGATATACCTAAGATATACCCAAAGATATACATATTAATTGTGTTGGTTCTTACAAAATACTCAGAATACTTTGTTATGCAGCAAACAGTTTCTTTGTAGGCTATAAACCATTTTTTTTTTCTCTGGCTCATTCTACATATCTTTGGGTAGAAGTGACTAGTCTGTAGAAGGAGGAAAATAACTTATTACAGAAAATTATTCAGTAATATTAGCAATTGTTCGAAGTTTACATGTCCATCCCATGGAGCTTTTTCTTTGAAATTCTAACCTTTCTTATTTTATGGTTAAAATAAATAGCCATTGCACTTATTTGCTGAAGCTGAGTGAGCAGCAGCAGGCTGGGGCAGGGATGACAGAAGACCTAACTCCTTGGGACCCAGGAAATCCTGCCTCACACAGAGACAAAACACACTTGTGTATCAACTTCTAGGAGGATTTGGGCTCAGAGAGTCAGCCTGCACTAGCTCCTCTTAGACATTCTACTATTGCTCTTAAATTCTAATGGAGAAAGGAAAAATACAGACTGGCACACTGTTTCAGACAGATAGGTGACCTTTCTTCTCAGGGGTGGAGACACAACAAGCAGGAAGGTTGCAACATAATACAGTTATATTTTATATCCATCTCAGAGAGCTATATGCTGTCTGAAGCAAGCATTCATTTTGATGAATTTTGTACGTCTTTTTCAGCAAGGAAAATCAGTTTGTCAAATGACAACCACTTTTGCTGCTGATGTAGTTGTATTCACCCTCCTTAAATGTTCAATAAGGAGTTGTTTTTTTTCAGTTAAATATATCACGTTGTTATGACTCTTGATGACATGTGCGATGACACGACTTACCTTAAGTGTTAAAAGTCATCTCTCTGCCAAGGATGTTAAGTGATACATACTTACCTCTCTTGCTATTGATATTGCTCTACCAATTGCACCAATGACACCATTTTGAACCTTTTATACAGCTGCAATCTAGGTTATGCTATGGCTTTGTTGGTGGCTACTGTGAGTATTTATCCTGGGAGGGGAAAAAAAAAAAAGACGAATTTCACTGAAGAGTCACCTTGAACCTACCAGTTTCAATTCTGCCTGTTCTTGGACAAATAGAATACTTGGTGACAGCAAGGATAGGGTTTTTCCTTCAACCCCAATGCTTTAACACTTAAAACCTAGAAGATGAAGATCAACTGAGATTTCAAAATATGCTTAGTTTGAGTGTCCACATGTTGAAAATATTCTATTTTGGAAAGGTTATGGAGAAAATGGTAATCTAAAGAATGAATGGGTTTCCCCTAAAAAGTAATTCAATGATAGCTATTTTTCTGACTTTGGGTTAATACTGGCTGATTTATATAGCCTTGTTTGTTACCACAAGAGCAATGGGAAAGCTTGAGCTGATTTTTACAGGAGATAGAAGGACATTTTGGGTAGTGGAAGAATGACAAGAGAAGCATAAAGGTAAAAGGAGTTAATATCCTGGAAGAAAAGAAGTTTATACATGGAGAAAAAATACATTTTTATAGTGACAATATAAATAATTTTGGAAATATATTGCACAATGCCTTTAAATGCTTTTGAAGTTGCAACATATAAGGGAAAAGGTCCAAAAACATACATAAGCATTGTGAATCTCAGCACTGAATTGTCTAAAAGTTAGTTATTTCTCATCAAAGATGGATTTCATGAACTTATGTGTTTTTTCATCTGAAAAGGGAGAGTAACTAAGCAGGGAATTCACTTCAGGTAGAATACTGAGGAGAAAAGGAAATGTTCTTGAAAATCTGACTTTCACCTTGAAAGGCAAGTGAGAAAACCAAGCTTGAGTTATTCTTTCTGAAAGAGGATTTGAACTCATAGCTCTTTCAAGGAAAATCGTTGCTCTTTTTTTTTTTTTTTTTTCTATTAAACCTGAGCCACCATGTTATTTCAAGATTCATAGGACCAGAGAGAGGAAAGACCACAACTCCAAAAGATAATAAGTAGTGCACTCAAATGTGTGGCTTTTGCTCTGTGAATTATTTTTGATTTTTATGTTAAGTAACTTTTAGATTTAAAAACACACACACACACACAAACACACACACACACACACATATAGGCTTCTGATAGTTATTTTGAATCTTACACTAAATGTTATTTATCGACAGTATATTTGCCTACTTATAGTTGCGCTATAGTTTATGCACAACAAAAAATTGCTTCTCAACGTACAGTTTCACTGTTGATGATCATGGGTAATTGCTCTTCTCCTCTTGTTTTTTTCTGGAGTGTGATTTTTTTTTGTATTTTTGGGGGGATTTTTTTTTTTCAAATTTAGTAGATTTACTGCAATTGTGAAAATATATTAACAATCCTAGGTCTTGAATTTACTATCTACTAGATTTTGTTGGCCCGTAGGAAGAAAGGGTATACTGTAATATGCATATTGAAAATAAAATATTGTGATGAAAATCACTGTACTGAAATGACAACTAAAAAGCCCTTATTGTAATTAGTGGGGTTTTTTTTGCTTACTCTGCTTCACTTTCTTTATTCTACTTCTACTTTGCTTTGTTCTGCAATGTTTTGTAGAATTTATAAATTGTAGATGACAGTGGAAATCTATACAATGACAATGTCTCCTTTTTTGGTATAGTATTTTAATTTAAATTTGCTCCTGAAAAACAAATGAAGGGTTAGGGGAAAATTTAGTAGGTACATGGAATGAAGCATTTTCATTTTGATAACAGAAATGTGTTCCACAGCGTTCCACATAGTCAACACATGTTTACATTTTTAAACAAAATGGAGTAATTGAAATGCAATATGATGTCTAGTATAATTTCATTTGAAGGATGCCCTTTAGCAACACTTGGCAGCAACTGCATAAAAGACAGGAAGAAATATGGAAACTTCTTACAGAGTGATTAAAAAGCTTTCCATTAAGAAAATACAACAGCGCATTCTGAGTGCGGATCAATCTACTTAGAAGTAAAGTGGTTCCTTGAAATATGAGAGAAAATAAAAACCTCTTACTATTTCATTGCTTCCATTCGTGTAAAACAAAACAAATGCTGAAAAGACAATATATGTGGGAAAAGGAATTTTTTGAGACAGTTAAATAATCCAAGGATTCAAGAATACTTTGATATTATTTAGCTATGACTACTCCTAATTTATTAAAAAAAAAGATATAATAGGAAGAGGTACATACAGTACTAGAGCACAAGGGTCTTGTGCAATTTCAGGAAAAGAATCAGTTCTGTGCAAGGTCAAGAATGACATTGGCTGTTTGAAATCATTTTCTTACAGAAACTTTTACTATCTCAAAATCTAGTAAAATTGCAGCTGTAGTTAAGTAAAATCTACTGAAATATTTGGACTATTTTTCCATCAGGAATGAGAGGTGAGCTTCATACCACAATTAATTGCTCTTTATTACACATTTATATTTTTTCCAGTCTATTAAGACCACGTGTTTCACCTACTGTTTATGTTATTTGTCACATATGCAAGTATCCCATGATTTTTCACTATTTTTCTGTGTAGATGAATCCCTAAACTTGTTAGTTAATTCAAGCAACTAGATCCTAAGCCTATTTGCATTCACAGGCACAAGCTGTTTCAACAATATATAGTAGTCACCTCCCTTTTTTTACTGTGTTTTTGAATGTAATTCCTGGATAGATAGACAGTACATTATTTACAGATGTGTGAAAACAACAACAAAAATAATAGCAAATCCTTAAATGCCCTTTGCATTCAAGCTTAATGATACTTATATTTTGACAACTACTGTAAAAGGCCATTACAGTGGCAAATTGAAGCACTCAAAAGTTAGAAAAGCTAGAACTTAAGTAATCTGTGAAATCTTAGTTTGTACTCTTGTGCTTAGCACTATAATACAGTTTTTAATTAGATGCTCATGTATTTTTTCATCCATGAGACCCTTGCATCATTCAATGCAAATGATTAATAGTATTCAGTAAATGAGCAACTATTCAATATTTTGTTTTCTCCTCATTATTTACCATGCAGCCTTAGGCCACCATTCAAATGCTGCTAGGGAGACAGGATTATTAATTTCTTTTTTTTTTTCTTTTTTTGATGACAGTCATCATTATAACATCTGAATGCTTCACAAACAGTAATTAATTTACCTTCACAGCACTCCTATGAATTAAAAGTGTGTTATCACTGTTTAATAGATGGCTGAACAGGGTCACAGAGATATCTACTACTGAAGGTTATGATAATTTTCAGATTTCTAAAATCTGTCTTGTAACAAAATGTAGACTTTTGCAGAATTTTATTATTTGCTCAAAGCATAAGGAATGTTAAGTTGCAGTGAGAGTTGCATATTTGTATAAAACGAGTCCTAGGGCTAGGAATCAACTGACCAAATACAGATGTCTGTATTGAAGGTAAAGATAACTGAATTAGTTACCTTTGACTCCCTTTAGGGGCACTGGAGAGATTTTTAAGCTTTGGCTCCTCTCACAGTCAAATACTTAGGACATGTCAACTCTAACAAGTGTGTATTTTTCTCTATTGAAGATAGAGAAATCCTTTGTAGATAAACTCAAATGAGGGTTTCTACCTGTGAGATGGTCATAATGAGGTGATGTGAAACCCATTACGATACTTCTGTCTTTATGTATAAATAGTGAGAAATTAATACTGAAAAACTCAATTTCATTGATTTGCTAGACTGTCCTGGTGATGACTGTTACAGAGATGGTAAAACTACAATACAATTTTTCAGGGTGAGAGAAAAGTTCTGAGTGATTTAGACATAAGATAATTTTTCCCCTCCTCTTCAAATTTCAACTCCTTTCAATATTCCAATTCTAGTCTTTCAAAAAAAAAAAAAAAAAGAGACAAAGCTTTCGCACACACACAAAAGTCCCTATTTAAGCACACTATTTAGTAGCACATGTTATCCCCAGGCATAAACATTTTGTTTCCTGTAGCCTCTTCCTGTTCAAGTGCCTGTACAGACTCATCCCACCATCTATCCTAGTTCTTTATCTTAATGTTCACTCTCACTACCTCTCTAATGATAATAGTTTATATAAGGATTTTGTACTATTATCCTTCATACTTCAAAGTTATTTTCTCTTCCTTTTGTCTGATGAAAGGAGAGGAAAGAACTGGCAGACTGCACTAACTCCCATAGTGTCAGATTCTACACATTATAACAATATTGGTGATCAACAATAAACTTACTTCAGATGGACTGAATGAAATAGTTGCTTAAATAGACTCAGTGAATTTAGCGGCTAAGCTTGCAAAGTCATGGTTGCAATGCACTAATGGATGTTTTCTCGTATCCTAATCAAATGAGGTAGTTGTTCATGGCAAGAAACACATCTTTGTTTGCATGGTTCCTCATGTATAAATTAGCTTTCTATAAAAGCTGCAGTAATATAAAAGCAGCTATCTGTTTTCTATATACATTTTAATTTAGTAGAATTTATAACTTCATAGAATCACAAAATTTTAGTTTGCTTACTTATAGAAAATTTAAATATTTTGTACTTTATATCTCACAATTATAGTTGGAATGTTTAGGTCCATAAGTCTCTTCTTATATCGGATATTTGCAACCCAGAGGGCAGCCTAGATGTTACTGATTCCAGCTACAGAATCTTTTCTAGCTACAGAATCTAGCTATTGTCTGAAATTCACTGTTACCACATTTTGTTTAGCATCTTTCTTCTATGACTGTGCAATTGATGAAATTAATCCACCAGTCAAGAATTACATTTCTAATACTGAGCAGTAGATTGCAGTTCTGCCATGAATGATGGGTGTGATTTACTCCAGCTCAGTGCTTTCTATCCTTTCTTTTTATTTCATCGTTGTGAGAAAATCCCTCTTTTATACTAAAAATTGGGACACATCTTCTAAAGGCTTAAAGTGATAGGGATCCCCAGATATCCAAACACATGAAGAGTAGCTTCACTCACTGACTGAGTGGCTGATCTCTGTGACTGAGTGCTTAATACTAATACACAATCTCATTGTGAAAAATAGTATTGGCTATGAATAAGAATAGAGCAAATGGAAAGAGATTTCTGTGTGCTGGCTAATAGATCCTGACACATTTACTATGCACATGTGATTTCAATTATTAATTTTTAACATAAATATAGGAAGATCATAGTTTAACAAAATATAAAGTCTTCAGAAAGAGAAAATTACTTAAATAAGTACAGATAAATGAAGTATCAATTCAATCTGAATATGCTTTTAAATATAAAGCACTTTAAAACAGGGAGGCATGCTAAGCACAAATATTTATAAGATAAAATGGAATTAAAAAAAATAGTGTATTCATCTAAAAATTAGAAATATTGAATAAGTTAAAAAAAAATCGCCTTAAAGGAGAAAAAGGAAGGGAAGGGAGGGGAAGGCAAGGCAAGGCAAGGCAAGGCAAGGCAAGGCAAGGCAAGGCAAGGCAAAGGCAAGGCAAGGCAGAGGCAAGGCAAGGCAAAGG
>JAWLRI010000202.1:13622-25664 GCA_034781795.1 Crypturellus tataupa | reverse complement strand
AAGGCAGGGCAAGGCAAAGGCAAGGCAAGGAAAGGCAAAGGCAAGGCAAGGAAAGGCAAGGCAAAAGCGTGGCAAAGGCAAGGCAAGGCAAAGCAAGGCAAGGGAATGGAAGCTTTCTCACATTTTCATATTTTGATATCTTCTCTAATCTGATGACAAATATGGTTCATGCCCTCAGATATGTAGATACACTTCTCTGAATTAATTCCCTCATGCTTTGTCATTTCATTGACATAGCGTGCTCCTAGCTAAATAAGAGGTGAGCAAAGGGTGCACTTTAAGAACAGAGAGAAGCAACTAGCTTCGCTGTATTAGAAAGTAACATGTAGTTGCTGCGAAAACTAGTCTAAGACTGTCAAAAAACCACTCCAATTTGAAGCAGGGTAAGTATCCTTTTAAATCTGAAGAACCTGATTAGTGTTCTACATAGACTTCAGAGAACATTAACCTCTTCTTGCTTTGATGTTTTGGATTGCTTTATTCATGAATGAATAATAAAACCATTTTGGTAGACTAAGTGACTTTAATAGCCTCTTGCTCGAAATCGAAGAAAATGTGACTCACCTATTATGACCTACTTTTATTTAGAACTCCCACTTGAGGTAAAATATGATTTTTTAAAAATCTCACATCATAGTAATAATATTGGCTCTCCCAAGAGGAAAGTGATTCTATTGCTGATTACTGAGGCTGTCAACTTCCTAACTAGTCTACTGTGTTTTTCAGGGTATCAAAACAACTAAAGCCAGATTTTATTCTTTTTTTTTTTTTCTTCATTTTATGAAAGGAAAACTATCATGTTTTTAAATGCCATATAAAAAAAAATATTCTAAAATAGATGAAGCAACCACACACACATAAAACCAAACAAAAGACAGATCAGTAACAGATTGCAATTAGAGGGATGTTTTGGCAGATATTCAAGATGATAGTGTTTGGATGTCTATAAGCAGTAACTGAAGGGCAAAGTATTTTTGGGCTACACTAAAAGAGTAATTATAGGGTGAAACTGTTGCATCAGTATTTACAGCACATTTTATTTGTACTGTATTGCCAACAGTTGTAGAAGGTCAGAAAAACATTAGTGAAGATGAGGACAGCTTGAATTCATAAGAATCTTTCCAAATGCTTTCACATGAATGCTTTCACTATACATGATAAAGTCTTCCATAGTTTCTACTTCGAAGAACTGAGAATAATGAAAGGAATATGAATGCTGGGGCATGTTTAAACGACAAGTCCAAACTATAACTGAGCACATCTATTTCTTCTGCCTCAACAAACCTTTAAGTCATATTGCTTTTAGAAGATTGAAAGCTAGGGCCTCAACTAAAGATAATCTACAGTACATACAACAGCATCTGTTGAAATCCAGAGATTATTTTTAAGATAACAACAGCAATAACAAAAGATTCTCAAAGTAATAAGGACATTTAATCACAAAGGAACTCTTTAAATTAGAACAGTTTGCATAAATCCCTTAACTAGGTTTAAATAGTTCAATTTTATTAATTTTATAACACTTAAAATTTTAGTCGCTATTAGCTAAAAATGTACATACATTTTTTAACCTTAATTTGAGTGTTTGCTCAAACAGTCATTAGGGAAGGGCTTCTACACAAGGTGGATAATAAAGGGAGTGATGCCAGGAATCAAAGACCAAGATAGGCATAACTGCATAGTGTTTTGCAACACTACCTAGGCATTCTGACTAACTAAATATAAAAACCTATTCTTTCTTTTGCAATGTTACAGTTAAAATAATAGCATAACCTCTTCAGTATGGTCATAGTTATACAATTCATTCTCCTGTGGGAATATAGTATATTCATGTATTAAATATTTTACCTCTATATTGCCATATTCACACCAGATTTTTCACTGATGATTGCTGATTTGATTTAATAGCTGGTATCTCTGTGTCTACATCTCAGCTACCATGTGGGCAGAGAAAAAGTCCTTGTATCTGGTCACCGTAATAGTTGTGAAGAGTGCGGATCCAGGGCTTTCATTGGCGGCAAGAACAACAGAGTCTGCTTTCAAACTATAAACAAGGGTTAGGTACTACAGATACATTTCTTCTGGGTGCTTATGCATTCCTAATTCGAAGAAGAGATTTATTCAAATAAATGTTGTGTGATTAATCGGTAGAATGGACTGCAAATATTTTTCAACCCAAGGAAGATTCAAACTAGTGCTCAGATATGTTAATTACCTTCAGTTAATTGGCAATTCAGAGCTGATCTTTAATGACACAATGCTGATTTACTCCAGTGGAGCATCTGGTTTATAATACAATAGATTATACAACACTGGATGTATAAAGAGTCTGTGTACTGTAGAGCTTACTTTTGAAAGACATAGCAAAATAACCAGTGTCAAGCTGAAAAAAAAAAGGGGGGCACCTTATTCAGGAACTTTTCCATGACAAATAAAAAGTTAATAATTTAGCATTGTCCTCAGTTAAAGTAATGATTTTAGACAGTTCATGTCTGTCTCTTTAAAGAGTTACTAGATCTCTTGTCTTATCTCAAGTGATCTGGAAAGGAATAATGATCATAGAGTAAAAAAAAGGTACAGTGAAACAGTATGCCCCAAATACGATATTTGTATGACTCATTCAGGTGTGATATGCACTATTTTTTTCAGTGCGCTTAATATATTTGAACCACCTCTGTTTCTCACTTCTGTATTTTCACATAAGGATTACTAGATTTTATTATTTTTTTTGATTGAAAAGAGGTACTTGAAATACAGAAATGTTGGTCAAAACTGCAGGAAAATGTAGTAGATTAGACATTTACATTCCCACCAAAAAGTGCAGAAGTATTGGCCCATTCCCTCTTGAAATTCTATTACTCCACAGGGAGCATTCTAATGGATTATTCAGTGTATTATTGAAAGACTTCCATTTCTATTTTCCCAGCCTAACTGGATTGAATACCAGTACGTAACACCAGCAGTTATGATTCTCTGCATGAAGAAATAGTTCTTGATCTTTGTTCAGAATTTGTTTTTTTTTCTTTCTTATCAATTTATGTCATTATCCTGTCATCTGTAAGAAATTGAATATAATAACTCAAGTACACATCATGTGTCCTAGAAAAGTGTCTTTGTTGTGCAGTTCAATATTCTTCTAAAAGTCTTATTATAAGGTGTTTTTAGGTGTTCAGAAGGGTTGACTAAACAAAGACAGGGAAATTTCAAACACTTTCCCTACATTTTGGACAACATTTTCTTCAAAATGCTGATAAAACAGTAAGATATGCAATATATAAAATGAAACATTGTGAAATATCTTTCTGCTAAATTTATTGTTTCTGTAATATGCAAGTAAATGCTGGTTATAATAGTCTGCATTAAAGTCTTTCTATCATTCACTGTCTTTTTTTTCTGTGTGGAAACACTCAAAAAAAAGTCTTGAGAAAGGTTTTAAAGGAAGTATTTTAAAAAATACTCTAATACTGAGTTACAAGTGGATAAAGCTACAGGAGGAAACTAATACTGTTTTACTAAGTGCTCCCATGCAAAGACAGTCAACAAGGAATCAATTTTGATTGAAATGTCAATATCTCGGAGAAAGTAGTTTTTCAAACACTCCAGAGTTAACCTCTGCAAACAGTTGCTTCCAGGTTACTGTGAAAGGCAATAACCTATAACTATTTAAATTGGGGGGTACTTAAAAAGATAATAAGAATACCCAGTAGTTATATTTTCATGTAGCAGAAAGAAATATATACAAGTTAAGAAAGAAGATAAAACTTCTGCATAGGCACAACAATTACCAGATATGTATTATTATAGGAAATCTCCTTGAGGTACAACAAATTCCATAATTATTTCTGAATATCTTTCAGCTTAATCTGGAACATCTTGGTAGCAGCAACCACCGTGAGAAAAAGATCTAAAAAAATTTTACTAATCATATGCAATTTATTAATCATAGTATTTCCAAAGATCATACAGTAGGAGCTTTCAGAACACATCTAAAGAAAAGTATAAAATATATATTTTTAATCTTGTTGCAGTAGTGAAGGAAAGCAAAAAGATTTAAATTCTGAAATTAAAAAAAAAAAAGCCAAACTGGAAGGAAGTTTTGAGCAAGATTTGAAAGAAAGTACTAGGTCTCCTTGTAGCTGAGGATATATATAAGTGTGTGTATATAAATGATATATATATATATTTGTAAAGTAGACTATAAAGTTTAAGCTATAGTAAAGCAGGGATGTCTTGGCATTACTCCGTCTACTTCAAATTCATAGCCATTGGTCCCCTTCCTGGAGGCAGTTTCTAACATTTGTTTAAAGGATTCAGCAAATATGTCTCTCATATCAAAATATTTCACGTGAGTGAAAGGGTGAGTTTGGACCGACAAGGTGAGTTTGGACCAACAATGAGTCATTTGCTGAAATCCTCTTTCAATTTGAGAGATTTCAAACTGCCACTTCTTGCAAAGGTTCCCTAGCAAGGAAGCTATAGGCTAGTGGCCTACAGACATTGTCGATACTGAGGGAGAGCAACAGACTCTAAACTGGGCTGTTAAGGCCCTCAGGAGAAGAGTATTCTGAGGTCTTGGCATTTCCTGTGATGAAGTCATCCCTTTTTTAACTCCCATTTGCTGTTTATTCTGTGATACAGGCAACTTTAAGAAGCCTAGACAAAGACTCCACTGAATTCATATTTCCTGATTTCTAAGCAAGTGTATTCATTCTTCAGGTGATAGATGATGTTCAGTGGTCACAATCTTCCACTTAAAAAGATAAAATATAGTATTATTATTATTAATAATAATAATAATATATTTTTAAATGAATGAGTCTAGAACTACTGACAAGTTGAGTGTTTCAGAAGAGTTAGGTTTCACTGATAGCTATGTAGCTCCTAGGCTTATTCTAATTCGGGTAAACCTCTAAAATGAATATATACTGTCCACTGAGACCAAAAGTTCTGGACCTATATGCATTTCAAAGTGAGTGCGGTGGAAAATATCTGTCACAGAGTTAGGCACCTGTTTAAGGTGGTAAGCAGCTGCTGAGCAAGGAGTTTTGTGATTAAAATTTTAGATAGGTGCTTTTCTCTTCTACTCACATCTTATTTAGGTGATTATGCTTTTATATGATATCCTCCCTATAGTTTCTAGGATCATACAAAGTACATGGAATTGCATTACTTATATATGAGGCACATTAATAACAGTGGAATTATGACTAACATTTAACATACAGTTCTAAAGCTAGTGCTAGGCTAGTATAAGTAGAAAAATAAGAGATAAAGAGAAGAGACTACACATTTTTAATAAAGTATTTAATTTTAATAAAGTGTTTAATACTTGGCAGTATGCCAAGTTATCTGACATTCAGATCAAAATAGATGTAGAAATTATGAATAAAAATTGACTGAGGCAATGCAAAAAATAATCATGAACTGCAATGTTTCAAGATGAACCGATGTGTCATACACTGCCAAAGGGGTCAGAATCAACTCTTGTCTTATTAAACATCTTCATGTCTGAAAGAGAAACAGTAAACAGTGCACTTGCAATTGAAAGCGTAGCGAGCATCCATGAGAAAAAAATACAAATATAACTAGAAAGATCAGAAGAATTTTAAGAAAACAAAAAGGTTGAAAAAACAGAAGTTTAATTGGCAAAGTATAATCTAAAATAGCTATTCTGTAGGAAGATGGTTTCTGAATAATAACAACAATGCTGAAAAAAGAGAAATGATTAAAATTATTTTTCAATATGATTAAAGATTATCATAAATTTTCCACTGAACTGCTTTTTTTTTCATAAATACACCAATTGGTTGACTCTATAAATGTTCCTAGGGAGAAGTGATTGTCAACATTCTACTTGCTTCCTAAATCTTTCAGAATTTCTAAAATGTCCTACTTTGACCTTTTACATAAAAAAAAAAAAGATATATTTTCTGTGTAAAAATTTTAGCTAATTATAGCTGTCTTGACATTTAAAAAGTTAAAATTGCAATATGTAGAAAATGTCAAAATGAAATGTTTCAACTGATTTAAACTAGTGTTGGGGATGTCTGCTAGTTCATAATCTTGTTTTATCTCTTTAACTTCTTGCCTCAGTCAACATTCAACTCGAAAAAATTCTAAGAGTATTGACATTTCTTCTACAGCTCTAAAAGTGGTATTTCAAGGAAAAAAAAATCAAGGTCAATGTAATTTTTGGCATCATATGCAGAAACATCACCTAATCAGTCATGAGTATTAGTCACACACTATCAGATCTGTTGAGACTGCATCTAGAGTACGTTATTCATTTCTCAACATCTTGGTACCTGATGGGAAAGGAAAGGAAAGAAAAAGGAACAAACTGAATGGAGTTCAGGGAAGAGCAACAAACATGATTAGATTGCCTTAGAATTAGAAATTCATTTAAGGAGAAAGGTCACAAAGACCTGGATATTCACAGTTTGGCTAACAATAGACATAGCTTGGCAGCAAATTCAAAAATAAGAAATAGAAACACTTATTTACACAATATCTAATTAACCTATGAGACATATTGCAAGAAGACGTAATTGATTCTGGTGCCTAAAAGAAAAGAAAAAAAAAAAGGAAAGAAGTGAGTACATATTGAGTACCCATTTATAGTATTACAGAAAGTATCACCCATATCAAAAACAAAAGAGAAGATTGTAGATTTTTTTCATATAAAATATCTACTAAATGTTTCCTGCATGAAAATAAATCAATTTTGGGTAGACGTAGTTCTCTTTTGGGTCTCATAAAGCCTCACTCTAAGGTCTAACTTCTCCAGTCATCCTGGTTAATGGCAGAAGCCCTGGACCAGGCGAGTCCTTGGTGTTGTCGAAGTGCAAATTTCTCTGTTTCCAGGCATCCAAAGAGAAAAGACACTGTAACTAAGTATGGGTAGACATGGCAATGAATATAATCATTGAGGAAGATATATCATATAAATTTAGCTTGGGAAAATGCAGGCTAAATGTTAGTCAACAGGGTTAATCTTTGACTAAGTATTCTGACTATAGACTCTAGTCTGATGGATGTCATAAAATTAGCTTTCTTTCAGTTTAGAGACACCTGAGCTAATGTCTCTCTGTGTTCATTTAATTTACTCAGACCTCTTATCTTGGGCAGTCTCTTATTGCTACCATTGCTGAACTACTTCCAGCAGAGACTCCAGTTCATTTAATTTATTATTATGTAGTCTTATTTTATATTGATTGTGCACATATTTTTGGGCGATTGAAAAATAAATGTTAGATTGCCAATTTAGTCTAATGCTGTTAGGTCATGCAGAAGCATTAAATTGAAGTAGCTATATCAGCTATTGTTTAATTATTTATACAAAATAAAAAAAAATTCTCAAAAGAAAATATACAGTGTAGTATGATACCTCAATGGTTAGTAATCCTCCTGCAATACATGAAGACTTACATTTAACTCTGTTTTAATGTACTAAAATGTCTGTAGATACAGCAGAATTTAGACAAATATTTCCTAAGTGCTTAGATTTAACTCGGGCCCAGAAAGGAGGAGTTTTTGAAACCTACATATAGAAGTAATAATTCAGAATAACCAAGAGCTCTTCTACTCTATGTTATAACATAGGCAACCATCACTCATGCTTGTTGGGCAGATCTGTTTAACTGTTTGCTCAGTCTTGCAAGCATTCAGGGAGCTTGCTGTGGGTTGCACACTGTGTGGTGTGGAGATATGTAGAGGTGTGTGAATTTGCTCTGTCTACTCTATCACTTATTTCCAAATGCACACATTTCTTCTGGCATTAACAGCCATCAACTTTGTTTTGTAGATATGAGCAAAGCCCTTATCAGTCCTTCTTTCCCCTACCTGACAAAACCATTGGTGAACGTTTGATTGACACTATGTTGTGGCTACACTGAGCACCATGTAACCTGTGAAATGGAAACTACTGTTCATTTCTTTTCTTTATTTGCTAGTTAAATAATGTTTTCCAAATCATCATCTTGGATTTTAAAAAGCCAAATTACACACAAATCCAATCCAGAATTTCAGCTGATGGTAAAATCTGGCCCCTTGCTCACAGAGAATATAAGAGTTGCTGTCTGTGTGTCTATGCTGATATCTAAACATTCAAGAGACAGAGAAAGTCCAAAAAAGAAAGAGTTAAAATGTTAAAATGTTGGAAGTAAGTTTTGGTTTGCCTCCGATTTCTCTTTTTTCTTCAGAAAACTATTCTTCTCATTCACTTCCTGTAACTCATACTTCTGTCTAGTATTTCCTATACAGATATATTTTTGGAGATATAGTGTATCTGCACAATATATACACAATGAACTGCATGCAAGTCAATGACATATGTCTTACATAATGCTGTTTCTTTGCAGAATAGATAGTCTGAATATGGAACATGTTGGACTCATGCTCTGAGTTGGTGGGAAATCAATCCACAGAAATTGTGAAATACCTGATCTACTGGATGAGTACTTGAATGTACATGTGTGTTTGGGACTGCTGTTTCAAAAACATTAAGCAGTTGTTCAGTTTTTCTGCTACTATTCACTGAGTTTAAACAACACTTATAAAGCAATAAACTTGATTAATAGGTAGTTCCAGTAAAATGGAGTGAAGGAGAAAACATTTATAGTGCAAGAACTTTCTTGTTAGTTGAATTAACCTTAAGTGTATCTTCTTAAAAATAATTAAAAAGGAACAATTTTTATGTCACTATATGGCTATTATTGATCTATTATTCAGTGATCTAAGGGGAACTTAACATACGTGACATCTTGACTGGTAGTATACATCTTGTTGAAATACAATGTTTTCACAGTTTCTTCCTTTTCTCCTACAGATTATTGTTCTCATGACTTTAAACTCCATTTTTAGCTATCCAATCTTTCCACTATTTTGAGTTTGTGAAAACAATTTCTAATGCATCATTGACCTTGTTTTTTTCTGTATTTATTCAACCAGATTCTGATTTTTCTGATAATGTGTTCATCAAAGTTTATACTTCTGGCTTTTATTATGTGCTTTCATTTCATACTGGCAGATCCTTACTGAGATTGGGATATTTAGAAAAATTTACTGGATTGGAGCCTAAAATTTTACTGTAATCTCTCTCCACTTCTTGTAAATTCTGTTTTAGTTAATTCCATTAGATTTTTGTCTCAGTTTTTTATTTACTATGTCATTATGATCTTAGAATGATATATGTAATATAATACAAAAAAAAGTATAATTCATTTACCTTAGGGATACTATTAGTAATGCTCTACTTGAAGCTGAATTGGCTCTTATACTATACATACTTGAAGTGTGATTAATATCTTGGTCATTTCTAATCTCATTTGGAAGAAACTGGAAATGGAAGCTGAAAATATAGCTGTAAATCTACAGAAAAGGAAAATATTCTACATCTCTCACCTTTTCAAAGATCTCTCTTTAGGAAAAAAACCTTCATTGTCCAGACAAAGAAGCCCTCAGCCAAGATCTCTTTCAGATTTTTTTTCCTTCACTGAACTCATTGTTAATTTAGAGTAACTTGGAGCAACACTACCCTATTTTCTCAGATTTTCAGGATGAATAGGATATACATAGCCTTACATAAAATTATAGATCTTAAAAAATTCTCCCTCTCTGAAAAAAAAAAAAAGAAATTACAAATGGTACATTGTGCATACAAGATCAGTGACACTTCACTTATGCAAAACACCATAAAGATTGTATAGAATATTTACTACCTCTGCATCTTTCTTTTTAAGAAAGATCTGAACTCACAAATACACCTGAGACTGTACTTTTGCTATAAAAGGAAGTTAACACTGTGTATAAATCCAGATTACAATGTCATGGTGGTATTAGAGAGGCTCCCACATACAAACACCAGCCATGAAGAACTTGACTGACACCACCAATTGGTTTATCCTCAATCAAGAAAGACTTTGGATTAGTATGGTGAAGTTCACTTCTGTTTGTTCCTTTTTTCTCATGCCACTTTTTAAACAACATATTGTTCAACTGAGAGAAAGGAACCAGACGCTGCAATAAGGATGGTGAACAGAAAATAGTAGAGATGGCTTCTATTCTCACATGGGTTAGGTAATCCTCTAAAATAAATCCCAGCAAAAAACAAACAAACAAACAAACAAAAAATCATGTTCTTGCTTGAACAACATCTTTTAGAGCAAATATGGGTATTATTGTGATAGGTAGGAATTAATTGGCAATGGTGCTGCCAATATTAGATATCTACTTGATGTAGAAGTCTGAGAGGGTGCAAGACCTATTAGGCTAACGGTGAGAGACCAAGCCTGGAGAAGGGGATCTTGTATGGTCCTCTGAATACTACCCATTACTGTAAGGATCTTGCTAAAATCTGATGGCTGAATTATTCTCAGTTTCTGGCCAGCTGACACATTGCTTATTCAAATGCTTTTGCTCTGCCCCTGAAGGGAAGTGGAAGTGATCTAGCAGGCAAACATCATGGATGGATGATTCTGCAGAGGTAGAAAGTAGTACAAACTGGCAGAGAACACTCAGACAGTGTGAACTTCTGGCTCCTTCTTCATTAAGTAGCAGTGGCTTTGAGACAGCTGAACAACTCCCAAAAGACATGTCATTAAGTTTGCTCTAATGATCTGTTCTCATAGACAAATTGACATATATCCTTCACAGACACACAATCTTCACACACTTAAATGGAAATATCTACAAAAATCCGTTGAAATCAAAACTTAATTTTGGTAGTTCAAAGCTTACCACTGAAGGTAGATTAAAGTTTGCCATGGAGACATCATGTCCCTCCTTCCGGTTCACTCATCGAACCGGTCAGCTAGATAAATAAAATAGAATTAATTTATAGACTCCCCCAAACAAATAAATGGTAACAGTCATGGTTATAATCACAGTATGCATATTAGAGTGGCTTAAGATATTTATTGCTGTTTAATATCTTGCATGATGATAATTTATGTTATTCTTATTTTAAGTTGTACTCAACAGGGTCTAGAGATTGTGATGAGGAAAAACTATTTCGCATATGCAAAATAAAACATAATTATTTGCCACAAAACTTGACAGTCTCAGTGAAAAGAATGAATAAAGAACAAAAATGAAGCAAACAATGACAATGACGATTAACAATATGATTTTATCCTAAAAAATCAAAACATGTATTAGAGAGAAATGACAATTCAAATAAACAGTTTTAAAATTATCTACCATTATTACCTACTTTGACTGCTTTTCTTCACACTTTTCCAAAAAATGTTCTTATTTCATTCTACAAGAATAAAATGTTGGGAATATAGAAAGAATTTTTAAACCATATATGCAAAAAATGGTAGGTCTATCATGACATCTAGCTACTGCATGACTGACGCATTAAAATGGCTAAAGATTTAAATAAATGTGAATGATTACAATTCCTGGCACATTTATTTCAGATGTAAGAAAATAATCTGTTTTGCCTCTGGTAATATTCTTGTGCATATAAATCTCTATAATTTTGAAAGAAAAAGTAAAGAAGTATATGTGAAAGTCAATAAATCTCTGAGGCATATTATAATTTCATCTACTTGTGGACATTGTACCAACATCCCTCAAAGCATTTGCAAAGATGGTATAGAGTATAAGTAGACATTTGTAAAAACATGTATAATTACAACCTAGTAGAAACTAAATACAGCAGGAAAGTGCGGTGACAGCAAGTCAGACTCGTTTTCTTTCAGAAGAACAGAGAACTTAGAACAACCATTTGAACACACAGAGAGTGTTAATGCTACTTTCATCGGCTTACCAGCAGGGGAATCCTCCTTGTTTCTTTTATTCTTTATGGAAAGGGAAATTACCAAACTTGATTTCCCTAAAGGGTTCCTATCCTACCAGATATGAACCTAGAAACTGAGTTTGGAGCCTGCCCTTTTTTACACTTCTTTCTTTTTTAAACAATTATGTGATTTGTCTTCTCTCTCTTCCCTCCTCTTCCCTTTTCATAGAATCATAGAATCATAGAATGCCTAAGGTTGGAAGGGACCTCTAGAGGTCATCTAGTCCAACCCCCCT
>JAWLRI010000202.1:0-13522 GCA_034781795.1 Crypturellus tataupa | reverse complement strand
CGCTGGACTCTCTCCAGCAGCTCCACATCCTTCTTGTACTGTGGGGCCCAGAACTGGACACAGTACTCCAGATGTGGAGTGTTCACATCTCCTCCTCTCAAAGATGAAAGATAACCATCTTTTAACACAGGTCAGTATGGATTCTGTGAAGATAATTAAGCATTAGAACAAGTTGAGCAAAGAGGTTGCAGAACCTCTGTCATTAGAGGCTTTAAAGACAGACAAAACCTGAACAAACTGATCTAAATTTAATGTTGATTGTGCTTTTATCAGAAGTCTCTACAAGATGACCTCTTGAGATCTGCTCCTACCTGAAATATTCCATGTTTCTATGCGTTAACTAATTCTTCTTTAAACTCACAGCTTAAATTAACTTGGAAACACTCTCCTGAATGTGTGAAGAAATTTCCCTTTTGACTAACAGTTATTTTTCAGATTACATTATGATACAGAGGTATTAATAATCACAGTGGGTGAGATTTCTATTATTATTATTAGGTTCTGCTTTAGATTTAATGCTGCTTTCTGCTTTAATGTGGGTCCCACACCCGCAGCAGCATCTTATTCATATCTATGTTCTAGTCTCACAAACACTTATTAAGTCAAACATGACCACAATAATTGCCCTCTTGTAGCAACTCCATCAGCAAATTCTCCTGCATTCTTAGTCCTGTGATTCTGTGCTGTGAACACTTGTAAAGATTTTTGCCCTCAGCAACAGAAGAGTGCAATAAGAGCTACATGGTCTCAGACCAAAGTGCTCTCTAGTTCAGTATCTTGTTTACAGCAGGCATTGAAAGTAAGTGCTGCGGGAGACAAGTAAGGGCAAGTATATATTCTATTTGTCCCAAGTACTTTTCCAGATTCTAATGATTTGTGGCTCTAGGATTTCCTAGGTTAGACATGTTTTCTTTTGTGTGTTTTTTTTTAGTCTTCAATTGATTTAACTTCACTGAACTCATACAGTTCCCCGAAGAAATCATGTAAATTTTTAATATTCACCCTGATTGTGTTACAGCAATGTAATGTGATTCTTTCACTTAGCTTGGAGGGTTCAGATGTTCTGTTCGATTGGGAGGATGTTTTTTGAAGTCTTGCACAAAAGCATCTGGTTAGTAGATGTAGCTACTTATACATCCTAATATCCATGCTGAAGCAGGAAGCATAGAGCAGAAGATATATCACTGAGACAGAGCCCAAAGCCAAACGGCTGTGGAACAGCTACAATTCTTTTCTCTGATATTATCCACGGTTTATGTAAGTGGCTGCAGTTGTCTGATTGGCTCTTCCACAAACAGGTGTCTCATTGCCACATGTTCTCTTCTCCAGCTGTTAGAAATGTTCTTCTGTCTAGCAAGGAACCTTCTTACCCATCACAATTGTACTGTATTGTTCATTTTAATTATGAATTTTCCTCCCAAAATGGTTGATGCATGCTACCAAAGCTTTTGAACAGTTATATACATCTAGACTAGGCTATTTTAACGCAGTCTATCCGGAACCAATTCTGAACGTCATTCAGAAATTCTAGCAACCGAGAAATGAAGCTGTCCGCTTTCTGAATAACAAAAATCACACATGCATTTGTCATTGCAGGTTAAATGCAGTCATATTGCAGGTAAATTTTTATCATCATCTTACCTATTCATTCATAAACAATATATATATATTTTTTTAATATGACACTAGCTGTGAATCTCATTATGTCTCTAGAACACCATATTTTTTTATAAATATTTCTTCAGTGATTTTTTTTCAAACAATTAAAGCATTCTTTTAGTGTTCATCTGTACTTGAGTTTGATAAAACAATAAAAATATAAAATAAATTTAGACAATAAAAGCAAATATTAATTTCCTTATGAAGTTTTTTTTGGAAAAGAGGGAAACAGGAACATGGGTGGAAAAGCCTATTTGCTTTACAGCAACTCCAAATGAAATATACTTTTCACAAGTTAAAATTACATGCTGGGAATGAATTGTCACACATTATAAGGCACAGGTATAAAGCAATCATAATGCACTGTTCATGGACAGATATTGAGCCTTCAGAATTGTTCTAAAAGAGTACTTTTTACCATTATTAGCAACACCATTTTCTAAGCAGTAAGTAGGTAGAATATATAGTCTGCAATAGAATATATAGTAGAATATATAAATAGCAGAATATACAAAGTCTGCAAGACTTTAGAGGATTGACTAGAAGAAATGTGGCTAAACCCAGCTCTTGCAATTGCTAGTACCATTTTTCTGATGCCATCAGTGACAAATGTAACCTTGAATATGTACTAAAGCTAAGCAATAAAGAACAAACAAATCACGATCCTCATAACTGTACACTCAATAACTCCTGACTCTTTTCTCATCTTCACCTGCATCTTTTACTTCATTTTAGCAATCTAACAAATGATAGGGGTAAAAGTAGTCTTAATAATGTTCCTTTGCACTTTGCAGGCATGAAGCTTTCAGAAGAACACTACGTACATGCTCTTTCATTTCCAATTAGAGAAACACAGTTTGCTGTCATTGGTGCTGCTATTCTACTTATTGAATAGTAACTGAATAGTATAGTTCTCCAACTTTCCATATATCTTTTTATTTACTATTTCCATTCCAGATTTAAAGAGAATTGATTTGGGGAGATTGTTCCATTATAGGTTTTTGTTTGTTTGATTGATTTCTATGGCAAAAGCTTTTTCTTAAATAAATATTTTGTGCAATAAAGGCCAATCAGCAAAAACAAGAGAAAAAAAGAGTGCCTTTCCAAAAGCTCCAAAATAATCTAGGAAAAAAAAAAGAAAAAAAAAAAAAAAAGAAAAAAGAAATACTAACAGGGCCTTTAGAAAAAAGCATTTGTTGTTTCATTCTGTTTGGTACTTGTTTTTCATCTAATTTATTTATTTATTTATTAACAGAACAAAACAAATCCAAGATGAATGGATTCTATCCAGCTAAGTCAAGAGTAAATATTGATGAGGCCAGTTGAAAAAGATGAAAAAAGAGACCAGCTGAAGGAATAAAAGATCAGTGCTAAAGATAGTGTTGATATTTCTTGATATATTATAGTATAATGTTTTCTTCTTTGTTTTTGAATTTTTTCCATCAAATGAACTAAAAGAAAGGAGGAGTTCATAAAAGATTCAGGATTCTTTTCAGTTTTATCACTGTTTAGATGCTTTTGAAGTGAATACAGAGATGTAACAAGACCAGTGACAATGTCTGGACAGTTTTCAATGGGGAGATGCAAACTTAGTGGTGCCACACTGCAAACATCTCTTAAGGACCTAGGATATTAAGTACAAAAGCACATCTAATTACTTTTCCCTCATTTGTACTATTGACTCAGGTTAGTTCTAAAAGGAACATTGGAAACTTTTAGCCTGGGAATTGCACTTGCAGTAAAAAATGTAGATATAGCTGATATTTAAAAATCAAAAATAATTGAGACATTGAACTAATATTAGGTCATCAAATATGATCTGAAGAGAAGATCCTTATAAAAAAACAAAGTTGGACAGAAGAAGCTTTTTAAAAATTGCTAACAAGTGAAACACCAAAAATCTCAAAAAGAACCTCAAAGTAATATTGAAAAATCCAGTAACAAAGAAGGTTTAAAAAAAAAAAAAAAAACTCAGGTAACTACTTTGATAGTCATTAAAATGTTTCCTTGGATACCATTTATAATAAATAAAATATTGTCTAATATAACCATAACTAATAATGTCTATTCACAAATATACCTGTTTCTAAACATTATATTATGCTATATTTCTTTTTAAAGAAAAGTCACAACCCTTAAATTAATTTCTAAATTTGTTTTTATTTTCACCAATTCAACCCAGAAATGAGCTTGACTTTTTCCTGACATAGGTGAAAAGAGCATTGAAATAACTGTAGTACAGAATCAGTTCAGAAACCTATATTTTTAAAATAATCTTAGCTATGGTTGCTTTTATTCTCCAGAAATATTAAAGCTTGAAGGATTAAAAAAAAAAAAAAAAAAAACAAAGTTAGTATGACAGTGTGATAACTACTACATTTGGCTAGTCAGCATCAGTGTTTCCAGAAAAGAGAGGAATTTGGCTTGTAGACTGTTATGAAAACAAATTTTGGAAGTTAAGATGAACCTCCAAAGCCTGGACTCCAGAACAAGTTATTAATTTACAAATCTACTTAGTGTCAAATAAGTTCTTCTCCATTGTAGAGTTAGTTGTAGATCATTGTTAAACAATATAAATTAAATATTGACATTCAAAATCCCTTAATTGTCTTTTAAATGCATTTCAATATCTTTTTTTTATTATTTTTCCTGCACTTACTTACAGCCCTGAGAACTGCACAGTGCTTGAGTAACAGTATTACAGTAAGCATCTTGAAAAAATTTATTTCTTTAGGCTATAGTCAGAGCCATAAATATCTAAGAAGAATTACACGGAGAAAAAAATGCATAAGAATGCCAACCACTCATAAATTCTTTCTCCTTTTACGGAGTTACATACTGTGGTTTTGTTAGAGACAAAATTGTGTTTCATATGAGAAAATACAATTCTTCTAAAAGTCCTAAGTGCTTCTTATACAATAAACATGTCTTCATGGTCATTCAAAATCTTGTAGGAAACATTTAAATAATGTGGCTGAAAGTGGCCGGGATTTTTTTTTCTGAAAATCCTCTATATTTCTTTCTTTATAATCTTTTTAATTTTTTTTTCAAATCAAACTTTACAGCTTTCTAATCTCTTTCTGAACTTATTTCATTATCTGACTTTCAGATAAGATAAAGGGACTAGGATAATTCATTTAACTCTCAGTTTGCATTTCTCAATTTTTTTTGTAATAAATTTTGCTATGATGTTCCCTGATTGGTTCTGTGGTAAAAAATAGTCCTTCTCATTCTTAACACTCTTTATGTCTTAAAGCAAGTCTGCTTTCCTTCTCTTGATTGCTAATCGTCTCTGGCTACCACTGAGGGGAATCAGTTTCAACTAACTGACATAAAATAAACATCAAAGTCAGAAGTGGATTTAGTGTTCAAAGGTCATCAACCTTAGTTTCACTCTTGCTGCATTTTTTAGAAAACAGATTGGTCTGAGATTACTAGACAGTATGGAGAGTTTTTTTGTATGTGTGTGGTTCTTGTAATTCTTAGGAAGAATTTAAAAGAAAAATAAGAGATAAACTTTGATGGTTTACTCAAGTATTGGAAACAACATAGAAGAAAACAGTGAAAGCTCAATTGCTTGTAAGACTTAAACTTCAATACTATTCATAATCTTTAAATTGGATATTTAATTATAAAGATGCTGACATGCATAGAGAAAATTATGTAAGATCTAAATCAAAGGCTAGATATAAACAGCTATCAGTTAAATCATAACTTCAAAATGTATGCAAACATATTTTTCAAGTGTTAAGTTTGAATGAACAGAAGTAGCACAGGATAGAACTTGACCTTTATTTTCATTACAAATGTCAGAAATATTGAATGAATTTTTTTACCAAAAAACAGTGGATTTCTACCCATAGGAAGACACTGCAAGTTTAATCTCTTCTTTTGTTCATAGCACATGTAATACTGTGTTCAGAGCTTTAGGGAATGTTATATCTCAGAACTGAACTATGATTTATGATAGGTTAAACGCATTTATTCTCAGCAAGAATCTCCTAGCATTGTGAAATATCCTGAAGAATTCATTTGGAAATTGTTCAGTGAAGGAAAAGATCCATGGCTGAGATTTTCTGTAAGTGTATTTATTGGACATGTGTTTCTTGTAGCACCACTGACTCGGTGACAGCTTTGCCTGAATAAGAGTAGAGGAAACAAATCATATAGAAGAGGAAAACTTAGTATGATTTACACAGGTGTAAAGAAAAATAGATTCACTTCATTATCTGCAATATATGACTGTTATTTCAGGAGTAAGGAATCTTTGAAGCTACAAGTATTTTGATGAGCTTAACCCCAGAATAGATTTTCCTCATCTCCACAATTCTTCTAATAATATTTGTGCTTTTAACTTGAAGAGAATTCTAAATCCCTCCCAAATCCCTATAAAACTCTAGAAGCGTGCCTGTTCAGAGGTTAATCATTTTACTAGTAATATTATTTCTTTCTAAATTCTGAAAAATCTAATAGATGTATCTGAATGAGATAATAGTAATAGGAGAGACACCTAACATAAGAATGTACTAGATTAGTTTGTTACATTGCACTCAAAAGTTTCAGGTCCACTAGAAGCCTAAAATACAAAATATTATTCCATTTAAATTCTTGATCAAAATAGAAACAATAAGGGATGAATGGATGTGGAGAAAGGCAAATATATATACATCATGTATAGAGATATAGATATACAGAAAATACCTTGTGCAATATTTATACATCAGTAGTCACAATAATGATATTTCACAAAGTGCTCTTTGTTGTTGTTTTAAAATCTTAATTAAAGTACACCAGATCTTGGAACTCCTGTTCCACTGCAAAACTGTTTGGCTATTCTGAATTACAATATATTTGAAATTTAATATCAAAGAAGGTCTAAGATTTTATATTATTTTGTTATAACTTAGAAAAACATTTTATTCTATCCTTAGCTTTTTTTTTCTCTTTTAACACCCTGGTGTTTCCAGATACATGTCCCCTAATTTTCTAATTTAAAATATAGAATTTCTCAAGCTCTTTCTCCATTTTTCCTTCTACCCATGTTCACTCACATTCTCATAATGCTTCAATTTTCTGCTGATGCCTCTTTTTACTTCCAAGCACTGGATATGACTTTTATCATACACTATAATTCTTTTTTTTTCCCTTAAAAATGAATATTTCAAAAGCATTTTTTCAACTTCACATATTACTATGCAGTTTCTTCTTTTTACATCCGTAAGCTTACATTCCCCAAACTCAGCTTAAGAATATTTAAAAAAAAATACAATAAAATTGCAAGAAATATATACAGAACGAATTCACACTCATTGTTATTCAGATAAACAGGTACCTGAGGGATCAGGATCTTAATAGGTGCAATCATTTTAAAGTTTTTTTTCTTTTCAGTAGACCTTTTTCTTCTTTTAACATCATCCATTATCAGAGAGGAGACATGTCTTTCTGAACTAAAATCCTGTACTTCCATTTATATAAGCTAAATAATAATCGTGTAGTAACAGTTTCTCTTACAGGGTTCATACATAGCAATTTAAACTCAGCAGGGTCTTTCTTGGTTCACAAACCCATCAGTAGTAATCAGCAGCTCTTTTTTAAGGCCTCACACTGTTGAAGCGCTTCTGGTTTCTATACCAAACTCTGGTAGCAGTTCTCTTATTAATGACAATTTCCTTTGAGATGATGGAAACTTGCATCACATTCAAAATACTTTTCAGTAAAAAGTTAATTAAGAGCAGATGTTACCTGAATTTAGAATGCTAAAAAACAGAATTTGTGTGACACAGAATTACGGTCTTTAAAATCTCAATTTGTGTCTATGCATCATGCTTAGACAGGAGTTTCTTTTGGTAAATATCCTAGTTATCATTATAACTATATAATAATCTTCTGTCTATGTATGTGTGTACTTGAATCTCCTTTTTTTTTTTTTTTTTTTTTTTTTTTTTCTGGTTCAGTGGTCAAATATCTGTGCTGTGTTTCTTTAAACTGAGGTCTTAGCCAAAATTTCTATTTGTAAAATAGAATGAAAATTAGGATGTATTGAAATCCTTCATTCACAGTGTATAAATTTAATTTATCATTTCCTTGACTGAATTAGCAAACTCCTAAATAACAGTTGGGCAATTATGTTGCTCTGTAAATTTAATAAACTTATGCAAATAATAATAGTGGTACTGACCAAAAGCACAGTAAGAAACAGAATAACTAGTTCATTAATTATCTCATTGTAGGGCAAAAAACTGCTTTATCACAGGGCACTTCAGTGTCTAAGGCCACCAAATGCCATTTCCAAAAGTTCTTGAATTTTTAATGAATAATCTACAATTTTCTAATTTGAAAAAGAAAAAAGAATCAAAAGAAATATCTGTATTAAATCCTACTTTTACAATTAAAGAATATTAAATATTCAGTGCTAGTGTTAGTCAGGTACAATTATTCATGTCTTGGCTCTATTGGTTATATAATCAGCTATAAGATAATAAAAAATAACCATAAAGGATATGTCAAAATCAAATAGTGTCAAAGATATTTAATCTTCTTTTGTGACAGGGTAACTAGTGAATAAGGAGGAAACAGCACATATGATATAAATTTAGTCTACTCAAATGTAATCAGCACAATATTCCCACAGCAAACTGGAGAAATATGAAGAAGATTAAATTGTTATGTGGTGGGTACAGAGTTGACATCATTTCCTATTGCATTATGAGGACATTTCAAACAGGATAAACAGGAGTTGGTGTGATGAAATCTCCACTCAAACCTCATTAATTTGGGCTGTAAGATACAGAAAAACTTTGCAGGACACACTAGCCTGGAAAGAGTAACAAAGACAACAGAATCTGAACTCAAAACAATCTAATTATACTTTGAAACAACATCAACAAAACAACAAAATTTATGTTAATAAGTGCAGAGATAGAGCATTGTGTTTCAGGCGGAGAAATCAAATGTCTGCATATGAAGTGAATAATGATTATCAAGACAGAAGTAGTGAAGAAAAGAACTAGTGAGTTGGGGTAGACAGCACATGATATGAGTGACAGTGATGTGATTGTTGCAAAAGCAAATTCAAAAAGTCCTTCTATTAGCTGTGCAACTGTTTACTGCTGTCCATCAAACAGTTGAACTTATGCTAAATAAACAGTAAACAGAAGAGCAAAAATTAGTTAGTATGTTAACTTATGTTAAAAGTCAAATGGTATCAATCAGTAATAACCATTTAGTTCTCAAGGTTTTTGAATCATACTTGAAAGCTTTGACCACAGTTGTAAATATAATTTTGCAGATTCAATTCTAGTGTATAAGTAAAATGAGACACTGCAATAAGATTGGAATTGAAGACTAGCATTAATTTGTCTATGAGCAGAGGGGATGCGGTTTACACACATCTTTTATGCCTTCTAACAAACATAATATCGATAAAATATATTACAGAGTTTGAACTCCTAAATAATGTACTGTACTATAAAACACACAGAGCAAGATTTGCATTCATTGATGTTATAGTGCCAAGTGTTTCTATATTCAAGGTAACTGTGACTTTTATGAAACAACCATGCACAGTTTATTAAGCCTGCAGGGCATGCCTGCTTCCCTAGGTTAGAGTTATCAGTAGTTCTCTGACCATTCTTTCTGCCAGTTTTCTTTTTAAAGGGCCTTCAGCCAGCCATCATGTTCATTTTTTTTTTCAGCAAAGCTGACCCAAATACGCTGTTCTCTCAAATGTCATTCTTTAGATATCACAGTCCATACCCAGCATGTCAGTGACAGCATCAGTCATCATAATCCCATTTTACTACATCCTGAATTACAAAATATATTTGTATTTGTTCACATGGAGAGAGAAATAAAGAGGGAAAAAAACAACAACAAAACACAGATTGAACCAGCCAAGAAAAATTCATACTGCTGTCCAACCACACAAAATTCTGATGTCTTTACCTTCACTTCTGTCCACCCTTTGAATTTAAGAAGGGATATCAATTATCCAGTTGATAGACGGTGTCCAATCTGAAACCTGTTTTTCTAGCACATCACATATTATATCTCCTGCCAGTGTAATTCAATATAACATGTTACAATAATGTAATGTCAGGCATTTTGCATCAAATTTATTCTGGGTACAATCTGTGAATATATAGTCAACACAAGATGCAAATATTTGGCAGGTGTAAGTGAATTGTGAATTATTCATGGATAGTTTAAATCCATGAACCGTTAATTATCTTCTCGGTCCACTTCTATTTAAGTAAAAATAGTAATTTATTGTTTCCTGAGACAGGTATCAGGTGAAGTTTTGTGACTGAAAAGACTTGCTGGCTGGTAGTTGCTGCTGTTGTTGTACATATATACTTACGGAAGAATTGCTTGAAAGGGGGAACTTGGAGAAAGACTAGGGCCTAGCAGAAGTTCTGGCATTACAGTAGCTTGCTTGGGGTGATACACAGTTGCCACTTCCAGGATGGCTGGTGTGCACAGACTCTGTACCTCCACAGTTCCCTGGGCAGCACAATCTGCACTCGAGCAGCTGCAAAGGGGAGTAATAGAGGCTGGAGCGGAGTGAAGACACCGCGGCCAAACTCTGTTGCGCTCCCTGTGCTGGGCTGCTGATGAGTTGTACAGTAACTGTCCAACGGGAGATATACTATCATATATATTGTGTCCGGTGGTGAGCCAACAAAGATGGCAAATTGTTCCTTTCGGATGAACTTCGCTTGAACTTTGCATTATATAGTTCATTATATAAGTTCATTATAATGCCGACGCACACCTGCATTCCAAGAGTTACCCACCTCTGAGGTACAACCCCCCCTCACTGAGCATATGCTCTAGATTTTCGATTGACTGTACCTTTAAATGAAAGCGAGAGACTTTTTCACAAATCAATAGCAATATTAAGTATGACTATAGTCACTCAAGCTCCACCTAAATGTAAAGAAAAAGCATAAAATGTGAACTAAGGAGAAAAAGATGAGAAAGGAAGAATCCATCGTAACTCCTGGGTCAGTCTACAGGCTGATCCCCCTTTCCTCCCCTCAGACTGGAATGCTGCCTGAGGCTAAGAAGTTAGAGGGAAGATTTCATCATAAATATTTGATCAGCTCATGCTCTGATCCCCCTTTCCTCCCCTCAGGTTGGGGCGCTGCTTGGGGAGACTCGAGACTGAGAGTCCTCTCTCACTTTCTGAGGAGAGTGATGATTGCACATTTGTACATCAGAGCTAGCTAAAAACCCCACAGTAGTAGAAAATTTCCTGTGCTGAGATCCGAAACCTGTAAATGTTGCATTTGAATAAATCATGCTATTCGTGAACTTGACTTCTTTTTTGGAAGGCGATGGCACCTACAGTTGACGGACTGTTCGTGAATCCTATAATGCCGGAGTCGAGTATATAGTTAACACAATATTTGAATCTCCTTCTCCCACCACCCCTCCCCCAAGCTTTCAAACTTCAACAATACTTTGTATATGCAACATAAACTGTTCAGAGTCTCATTTGTTTAAGATAAAATCATTTCTTTTGTTTCCCCCTTGATGGATTATGAGGGGATTTTTTTACCCTCCAAATTATCATGGATATTGAATCTAACTTCATAGATTTTCAATCTAAAATTTCTAAGGTGAAATTTTATAAAGAAATACCACTGATAAGGAAAATATATATATATTTTGATAATACTTTTCACATGCTTTTTCTTTATTTCTGTATTTTAAGCTGCTTACATCAGACAATAGATAAGCCTGGGATTAGTATCAATAACATAACAATATTAAGGAAGATTATTAAATTATCTCCTCGTTCCAAAATCTCTCACATGAGCAGAGCTTTTACATATCATATTTATGGCTATAAATAGTAGTGTTTCAATTTAGAATGCAGTATTTTCTTATCGGAAATCCAACACATACATATGATTCCTTTGTGGAACTGTATCCACTTTATTGACAATAAGTCACTGTTGACATTACCATTGTCACTGGTGGTGCAGAGTTCGTTGTTAAAAATTTACACTAAACTCTTCACTTCCCAATGGTCTCAGTGTAGCAAACTTCTTAGCTCCTTATATAATTTTATGTACGTTGTAATCATGACCTTGATAAAGTCAATGCCATCTCTCCTCATGAGTTCAAAGGGTTTCTGAGAGACTCCACAAGTATTTCAAGTAGAGATGATTAAAATTAAGGAAAAGAGTCCATGTTTATTTTAGAATAATTTTTTTAGGACATAGCATTATAGCAGCATCCTGGCAAAATGGAGCTTAACTCTCTTCTAACATGAAGATGGAGAAGATAAAGTGGACCTGGGAGTTTCAAAGATGTACCAAAATCCTCTTATATTAGATATCAGATATTCCAAAAAAGACAGGAAAAATATGTCCTCGTCCTTATTCCTTGAGTTCTTTTTTATAATTAAATGGGAAAACTTGCTTGGAAAAAGTCAACATTCAGAAATATGCTAAAATATTTTTGAAAGCATTTTTTTAAAATTATATTCCTACTATATTTCTTCTCTGGGAAGTTCCTAGAGAAATAAGAACACAAATTTTATCAAATAGTTTATCAAATATTTAAGTATCAAAATACTAAAATAAAAAAGGAGAATCCATTGTGATTTTGTCTTCATTTAAACATTTGAAAAATCTATAAATGACACTCCAAGAATATGAACATTAGTATTTATACTGGAATTGGCAATTCTGCATCAGTAGGAGAATATTAGCCCGAGGTTGGATTGTTCTTTTAGGTGTACAGCTGATCAAAGAGATTACTGGTAACTGAAATTCAAGAGTTTTTTTCTTTTTTTTTCAAGGCCGGGAGACTTTTTCTTCATTCACCTCTCTGAAGGAAACTCTTTCCATATTTTCTCGTTGCTCTGATGAGGATAGTTACTTTTCTGCTGAAATAACAACTCACTCTCACAAATCTGTCTATCAATTGTATGGATGTGATAGATTCTAGTACCCATGAAAAAGAGGTCTTCTCCCTGTTTCAATTTATAATCCATTCTTTAAATATTCGTACCTCACATCTAGTGAGACACAAATCTTAATTTAACTATAATATTTTATTCAAATTCTGTGCTTTTTAAGTGAATCCTCAAATCATGGAATCACAGAATGGTTAAGGTTGGAAGGACCTCTAGAGATTATCTAGTCCAACCCCCCTAGAGCATGTGGCACAGGGTGGCATCCAGGCAGGTTTGGGAGATCTCCAGAGAAGGAGACTCCACAACCTCTCTGGGCAGCCTGTTCCAGGGCTCTGTCATGCTCCATCTCATATGGAGATGGAACTTCCTGTGGTTCAGCTTACACCCCTTACCCCTCGTCCTGTCACTGGCCACCAAGGAGAAGAGTCTGGCCCCATCCTCCCTACAATCACCCCTCAGGTACTTGAACATGTTAATCAAGTCTCCTCTCAGCCTTCTCTCCAGACTAAGTCTCCAGGCTTCTCCAGACTAAACAGCCCCAACTGGCTTGGTCTTTCCTCATAAGACAAATGCTCCAGTCCCTTAATCATCTTCGTGGTTCTGCACTGGACCTTCTCTAGAAGCTCCATGTCCTTCTTGTACTGGGGAGCCCAGAACTGCACCCAATACTCCAGGTGCAGCCTCACCAGGACTGAGTAGCAGGGGCGGATCACTTCTCTCAGAAAGCTGGTAGCGCTCCTCCTGATGCCGCCAGGATCCCATTGGCCTTCTTGGCCACGAGGAAACATTGATGACTCATGGTTAACCTGCTGTCCACCAGGACTCCCAAATCCTTCTCTGTGGAGCTGCTTTCCAGCAGGTCAACCCCTAATCTGTACTGGTGCTTGGAGTTATTCCTCCCCAGGTGCAGGACCCTGCACTTGTCCTTGTTGA
>JAWLRI010000201.1:801592-825022 GCA_034781795.1 Crypturellus tataupa | reverse complement strand
CGCCGCCATTTCGCGTCGCTCCAACAAAGGCTCGGGGAGGGGGGGGCGTGGGGGTTGTAGTGGCGTTTGATCTCGTCTTCCGTGTTAGAAAATCAAGTTGAAATCTTACATTTCAATAAAATTATTATATACTTTTTTTTTGAGATTGCTAGTATATTTGAAGGTATTTTTAAATTTGCATTTTCAGTTACACTGTCATACCTGGCATATGTGTTTTGCTGATACATACCATGCCCTAGTCTTTCTTTTCTTGTTATTTTTGCTTATAATGGTATTTTGGGACAGATTTTTTATTAGATGCATTTGCATTGCCACTGTTACAGAGAAAAGCACATCACTGTAATTATTCTTTTTTCCCTCATTGTTTTTAGAAATATCACGTCATCAAAAATCATCCGTTTCAGAAACTAAACTGCATTTTCCACTCTCCCATTATCTCTATTGCAATTCATAGATGTTTTTTTCAGTGCAGCAACTTCATATTTCTGAAATCATTTGTGATATGTATTTATTGAGTATCTTAGTTATTAGAAGATCTTCAGGTGAGAGTGGCACTCAACAATTTAAAATACAAGTATAGAATGCTTTCACTTTAAGTGGTGAGGTATACAGCATATAACACAAATAGGTTTAATGTTCCATCCTCAATCTCTAAAAGACCACCCAACAGCTACGGATAGGAGACAAGTGTGATTTGATTCTAAGGTACATCATACACCTAGAAAATAATTTGCCAATATAATCACATCCATGTAAAAAGCTGTGTTTCAACATTTGTGTGTTCCGAATTACTCTAATGTCCCCTCCTAAACCTCTCTGCTTGTTGGTTAAGTTGCTCTAGGGTTTTTCCTGCTGTATTTCCATGGCTGTTCTCCCTGTTCGCTTCTACAGTGCAATACACTTGAATAAAATTAAGTACAACAACTGAGATAAAACAGCTAACATCTATTCCATTCCCCTAGTTTTAAAAAAAAAAAATTTTTTTTTTTCTTTTTTTTTTCTTTTTCTTTTTTTTTCCTCTCGTCTCTTTGCTTTGGATTTTTTTTTGGGGGGGGGCATTTTATTTTATTTTATTTTATTTTATTTTATTTTATTTTATTTTATTTTATTTTATTTTATTTTATTTTTTCCTCCCAGTAGCCTTCAGTATCAGCTCTGTATTCAGTAAACCAAAGTTGTTACACGGACACTTTGCTTTCCCTCACAAGACAACATAGTTCTCCAGCAATCCTGGTCAATGAGGCTGTAGAATGTGGGATAAGAGATAAGATACTGTTTGTGAGTTCCACTTTTTTGTGAAGTCAATCTGGACAGTAAGCACTACCAGAAAAAGAATTTTGCTTCTGCCTTTGGATTTCAGAATGAGAAAGGTATATTCCTGGAAAAAAAAAAAAAAGTTCTGTGCAGAACCCGCCCAGGAGCTGTAGCAGCAAAACATTAGCTTTATATTAGGCTGTATCATGGAAAAGTGTCTTTTCATTGCCTCCTAGGAACTTCCAGCCTGAGGAGTTAACCGAACGGATAAAAGCTGAACCTTCAAGACGAGGTATTTTCCTGTAGGAAACACACCCAGGGAAAGGACGGTGCGCCACAGGTATATACTTTTAGCAGTGTAAAGTGGGCTGGTGACCAAGGCAAGTTCTGCGACTGCTCAGTTGCGCTGGAGCTGCTATTGAAGCCTTTTCTCTGCTCCTTGCCTTTGACTCAGGCTCCTAACTCGGCAGGTTTACTTCTGTGGGGCACTCCAACGCCTTGGTCAATCATTAGCACTTCCATTGTTGTTTAAGTGGGTGGACAACCTTAAGAGTTTTCCATTCACTTCAACAGCAGTTTGTTTAGATTACTAAGAAACTTTGATTTCTATGCCCTATAGCCTGATCTCTAATCTCAGCTCCTCCTCCATCACTTCTAAAGTTTCACTTTCCCTTCTTTTTAAGAACTTCAGTTTCCTTTATAGAAAGCTACTAATGTTCTCCCAACTCCCTCTTGTCCTCATTGTTTTGTTTTCAGACTCCTGTAGCTCCTCTCTAACTACCTCTTCAAGAAATACACCAGAAGTAATTGACCTGCAGTTATGAGCTGATTTCTCATTTGACAGGCTAAAACCAAGCAGTTCAGGTCATATCTGCTCCCTTTACTCAGGGGATGTCTAACCTGTTTTTGTTCTCCTTATCTGCTCTTCATGAGATCTGTCGAAAGTGAGTGTTTCTCACCTAGATCATCTGTCGCTTTTGTCTGAGACTGACCAACAGTCTCAAAGGAATTAACAGATAGTGTTTGTCTGAATAAGGTGTTTTTAAACAAACGAATTGTCTGTTTTCTGCCCCAGAATTTACTCCTAGACCAGAAGCTATGGATTTTACCATTAGATGGTTAGGTTGGTTGTCCCATGTCGTTATATATTTTTTTTTCTTCTTTCAGAGTACCAAAGCCTTTTTTTTTTTTTTTTTTTTTTTTTTCCCTGCTGCTGAGGCAAAATCAGGAAGCCCGGGCCACTCTGTGCTGGGGTTATGTCAAGGCCCTGACTTCCATAGGTGTTTGTGAGAAGAACTGCCATTACCAAGAGGTAGGTTCTCTGTGGACCACTTTTCCAAAACGAAGCAGCAAGAATCACAACAAATTCAGGGATTGTTTACTTCTTAGAAAAAGAAGCACCCTGGATTATCCACCTGCCTTGCTGACAAAGAGAAAACTAGACCCCTCCAGCTCTCCAACAGGCAGAGACAGCTCCTGCCCGCCCTGCCTGCCTTATCTGTCTCTGTCCAAACTGGTCCAGAGGACAATGACAGTGAGGAGGAAGGGAAGCAGAGCAGAGGAAGGTGTTCCTTGATCCCGACTGGGAGCAGGAGTAGTAAAGCAGAGAGCTGGAGCATCAGGGAATCGGCATAAACTGCTTAACTCTGATAGTTGTTTTTGCCTTTCCCCAAGTTAGGTGCTCAGCACAACAGGGACCCTCACTGACAAGTTTAACAGGGAAGGTCTCACCTCAACCTTCCTTCAGACAGAAATAATTTGGAAAGTGTGTGTGTGTGTGTGTACGCAGGACCAGAGTGGAGGGGGAGGCATGAAAAGCCTGATAATTTTTGAAATATTTTTATTCTTTGTACTAGGATCTCTCACACTATCCTTAATTATATCTTCTGGAGCATTTGGTTTTGTTGCGATTGTATAATGAGCCACAAGACACTTTAATTTAAAAAATACTCATAAGCATATCTTTGTGCAAATATACAGGGTAAACCTCCATGAAAATCAAAGAACATTTATTCTTTGATTATATATTTAAAAATCCTTAACACATCAGATATTTTTATTTTTATTTAAATTATTATTATTAAATCATTTTATCTTTTAAAATACATTTGCTGCTTCTGCAAATAACAGGAGAATAGATTGAATTTCAGATTCGTGCTGAATTCTGAATTCAGTTGTAAAGGCACATTGTATTTTCATTACCAGGAATATTTTGTTTTCTACTTAAGTTCTTCCAGTACTTATGTCCAAAAATGCACATGTTTTTTCTCCCAAATCAGAAGTAAGAACAGAACTCTCATTTAACATTCTAAAAGACAAACCATGCACATATAAGACAGAAGAATCTATTTCAAACAGTATAAATAATGATTAGTATCCCCAAAGGTGAATAACTTTGGGGGCTATATATTTTATATATTTCTCTTATACCTTTAAATCATGACTGTAGACTATTATATAAAGTGTACATACATACATACGTAAATATATGGGGGGTGTATATATGCATGCATGCATGTATGTATGTATGTATGTAATATAATAAGAGAAAATAAAACGTCATCTGAAAAAAATGGCGATAATCTCGCCGTGTGTGTATATATTTCTCTCTGTAGCCGGCTGGACGGCCCCACGCCCGGGCGGGCGCACGCAGCCCCACGGACTTGCGGACCCGACCTCCTCAAACCCCTTCGGAACCCCCCGAGCAAACTTCACCCTGGAACGTTCAGCGATTGAAACGGTTCGTCGTGATTGGTTGGCACGGTTGTAACCTCTAGCCAATAGTAACGTGGAATTCGTAATGCACCAATGGCAAAGTGCTTTGTGCCAGAAGCGACGTCACTGGCGCCGTTAGCCAGTAGGAACGCAGAGACCGGAGGCTTCAGATTTGCATAAGGTCCCTATAAATATGGGAGTAGCCGCACTAGCGACCACTCCGGTGCTCCAGCGCAACCCGGGAGTAGTCGAGATGCCTGAGCCGGCCAAGTCCGCACCAGCGCCCAAGAAGGGCTCCAAGAAGGCAGTGACCAAGACGCAGAAGAAGGGTGACAAGAAGCGCAAGAAGAGCCGCAAGGAGAGCTACTCGATCTACGTGTACAAGGTGCTGAAGCAGGTGCACCCCGACACGGGCATCTCGTCCAAGGCCATGGGCATCATGAACTCCTTCGTGAACGACATCTTCGAGCGCATCGCCGGCGAGGCGTCGCGCCTGGCGCACTACAACAAGCGCTCCACCATCACGTCGCGGGAGATCCAGACGGCCGTGCGGCTGCTGCTGCCCGGCGAGCTGGCCAAGCACGCCGTCTCGGAGGGCACCAAGGCTGTCACCAAGTACACCAGCTCCAAGTAGAACGTCCTGGACCATCTATTTTAACCCAAAGGCTCTTTTAAGAGCCACCTATTTTTTCAAGTAAAAGGGCTGTTGTTACTCTTTTGATTCAAGAAAGGTATGTAAATTCAGTTCTATTTATAAATAATTACATTATAACAATTGGACTATTTCAGCGACTTAGTTGTTTTTCCAGTTTGGAGGGCTTTCATTTTTGTGCTGGTTTAAAGTATTCATTACAAGTATTGAACTACCTTTTCCTATGATGCTATCCGTTCTGGACTTGAATGTGGTTTGAGAATAAAAGCAACTTGCATGCTTGCTTTATTTCAAAATACAAGTAGTCCTCAAAGATATCTGGTAATAACTGACTATATTTTTAAGTTCCTTTTGCTTTGTAGCTTAGGCAGAGGTTTTTTTTCAATTACTTTTAAGAATGTTTTCTGCACCCCCCAGAAGAGAGAGGAAAAAAAAAATGTCGTTGATAAATGCTTACAGAACAGTTTAAGCCTTCTGTACGCTATTTCCCTGCGGTTTCTCGTGTACCATCCTTCCCCCCTCGCCTTCTATTATTTTCCAATAAAGAAACTGTGTTCCTTTTCGAAAAGGTGGAGACAGAGGATGGGTCTTATTTATGAATGTTTGTCCCACTTGAAAGGCCCGTGCACAAAATGCGTTGGTGCTGCTTTTCTCTCTTTTATTATGATCCCGGTGCGAGCTTGGGGGACATGTTGGGGGGAAGGCGGGAAGGTTGTGAGAGGTTCAGGACCCAAAGCTTGCCGACGAACCACTTCAGTGTGAGAAAAATAAATAAATAAATAATAATAACACACCCCCCCCCCGCCCCGTTCCGCCCGGGGCAGCGGTGCTGCTGGGCGGCGCCTTCCTGCTGGCTCGGGCAGAGCGGGGCGCCCCGGGAACCGCCACCGCCGGGGCTGGAGCCACTGCGTGCAGGGGGCGGGGCCAGGCGGGAGGAACAGACCAATCCGCGCTTAGCGCGGGTTTTTTAAACCCTCCCTCCTCCCGCACCCCCCACCGCTGCCCGCGGGACGGGGAGGTCCCTGCGCCGCGGGGCTCGGCCCGCCCCGGCAGACGCCCGGCGAGGGGGCAGCCCCGCGATCATCGGCTCCCATTCACAGCTACTTAACAAGCGCTGTCTGCACAGTCTCCTCTTGCGAGCAAGCTGTGCCCGGAGCGCCCATATTCCCTTTTTTTTTCCCCTCTCAACTCCTGTTTTTTTTTTTACTGCAGTGTCTCAGCTCTTTCTGAGAATAAGTGGGTGGCTCTTAAAAGAGCCTTTGGGTTTATTTAAATGAGTAGACTCTATAATTTTTTCTAAGTCGTTTTACTTCTTCTTGGGCGCCGCCTTCTTCGCCTTTGCTGCTTTGGGCTTGGCCGCCTTGGGCTTGGCAGCCTTGGGCTTCACCGCTTTCGCCTTGGCCGGGCTCTTTGCTGCCTTCTTGGGGCGCCCGGCCTTGGCTGCCTTCTTGGGGCTCTTGGCCGCTTTCTTGGCCGCGGCAGCCGCCGGTTTCTTCGCTTTTTTAGGGCTCTTCTTCACGGCCGCCGCCTTCTTCGGCTTCTTGGCGGCGCTCGCGGGCTTCTTGGCCGCTGCCTTCTTGGGTTTAGCTGCCGGCTTTTTTTTGGTTACCTTCTCTTTGGTCTCGCCGGGTTTCTTGTTCAGCTTGAAGGAGCCGGAGGCGCCGGTGCCCTTGGTCTGCACTAGGGTGCCCTTGTTGACAAGGCTTTTGAGTCCCAGCTTGATGCGGCTGTTGTTCTTCTCCACGTCGTAGCCGCCGGCCGCCAGCGCCTTCTTGAGCGCGGCCAGCGAGAGCCCCTTGCGCTCCTTGGAGGCGGACACAGCCTTGGTGATGAGCTCGGTGACGCTGGGGCCCGAGGCCTTGCGGGCTTTGGCGCCGCCCGCCGCCTTCTTGGGCTTCTTGGCGGCGGCTTTAGCGCTGGGGCCGGACACGGCGGGAGCGGCAACAGGCGCGGTCTCCGACATGGTGCGAGCGTCGTCCACAAACCAGCAAAAAACACTGGGCCTGGAGCAACTCAGCGGCCTCGTATTTATAGAGACGAGACGCGCGCTGATTGGTGCCTTGCAGAGCCCGCCCCGCCGCACGGCAGAGAGGTCCCTTCTCCCCGCTCATTTTGTGTTTCTTAAGAGCCGAAAAAGCGCCTTTTTCTCCGAATTCCTGCCACGGAATCACCCCAACTCGCAGCGGCGGGGGAAGGGGAGGCTGCTTTTCCGCTCGGCGGAGTTTCCCCCCGGAGAGGTGAACGGTGAGTCAAAAAAGAGCCGATAAACCCCGAGTCCTGGACCTGGAGAGACCTCGAGAGACAGAAACTTTTGTTTTTCCTTCTAAATAAAATCTGCGGCGTGGACAACTAAATCTCCAGACCAATTAATTACTATTCTTTAAAGGGTCTTCTCTCTATCTAAACTGAAAAACAAGGATTTGAACCCATATTTTATTGACAATTTGATTTCAAAGAGAAGGAAGTAACACAGGCTCATCTTGAGCACTGAATATGGATTAGAAATTAGCTTCTTTGTCCAAAATCCTTTATCCCTTTAAAAATAATTAAAATAAATTAAACTAGTGCATTATGTTACAGGGCAGAAAGCAGATTAAAGACCCGTGAAGGACTGTTTTTGTCCCCAAAGGAGTTGACTTTTTAAAGTCGAGCAGTTAGCACTATGTTGCTCTGTGTGCACAATAGAGACATGGTTACCTATTGATGTCTTACAGAATCATTAACTTTGTTAAGATGTTAGGTCATGTCAGAATTTCACACCGTTTTCACTACAGATTATAATCAATACCCTAACCCTTTTTTTTCAGCAGTGTTTTTATTTTGATCCAGTTCCTATACGTGGAAGTCTGAGTCATCCTTATCTAGGGAGACACTGCTGTAAATGACCTCTCATGCATTTACACCATAAAACTTTTTTTTTTTTTCCAAGTTATAATTTACATTTTTCCCTTTACAGTAGAATGCTAAATATCACATTTATACTGTTCTGTGATTGATTCCTGCATTGGAAGTATGATTTAAAGTGGCATGTTTATCTGTGAAGTGTCTTTTGTTCTAAGATGAACTGACTCCAAGGAACAGAGGAAAAACCTTTCCATACACTTTGAAGACTACATTTAAAACTGAATGTAACTTATTTCTCATATGATGTACAACTAAAATAGCTAAAAATATTATTCTCTGATACTTTTAAACTGTCTTTTTAAAATATAGGCATATATAAAGGCCAGATGAAAATTGTTCTTTTCCTCTTATTACTGTGTTAGTGGTATTGCAATCTCGTATCATTTTCAGGAATTATTTAAAACTGGTTATTGTCCTATAACTGCTGATCTTCGGGCCTATTTTAGTATCTTTCTTATTATTTTGAGTGCCATATATAGCATTGAATCAAAACTGCCAACAGGCCTTTTTATCTTAAACTGCCTGTCAGAACATCACAAGTTACTTTCAAGTTTACGTGAACTCCAGAGAGAATGATCATTTTAATGGATTACTCATTGCTTTAATGCTTCTGAATGCGCATCGATATCAGGAAAAATGACAAAATCCATAACTTGGAATTTCTTTAGAGGGGTACAGAATTGTTTTGAAGGTCGTTAATGATCCCTTTCACTTGGCCGTAAGACTACTAAACTGCAATAGGAAAGGATAGCTGGATACATGGTGCTTTCTTGCAACAATATTTAACACTTTCTCACTTCTATTGGAACAAAGCAATTCCTATAATGCTTTTTAAAGACTTCCTAGTGTGTGCTCCCCAAGGATTAACATGCTTCTTTCAGATTTGAATTTTTTACGGCTCACTTTTATTTTTTTTTTGCTTACAAGTCAGTCACACCGAATAATTTCTGACGGCAAAACCTGGAGTAGACACATGTTTTAAGTTCTACAGCTCCTTTTATGATAAGGTGGGTGGCTCTAAAAAGAGCCTTTGGGTTATTTTAGACGTGGAAACGCTCTCTCTGCTCCGCTTTACTTGGCCTTGGCTTTGTGGCTCTCGGTCTTCTTGGGCAGCAGCACCGCCTGGATGTTGGGCAGCACGCCGCCCTGCGCGATCGTCACCTTGCCCAGCAGCTTGTTGAGCTCCTCGTCGTTGCGGATGGCCAGCTGCAGGTGGCGCGGGATGATGCGCGTCTTCTTGTTGTCGCGCGCCGCGTTGCCCGCCAGCTCCAGGATCTCGGCCGTCAGGTACTCCAGCACGGCCGCCAGGTACACGGGCGCGCCGGCGCCCACGCGCTCCGCGTAGTTGCCCTTGCGCAGCAGCCGGTGCACGCGGCCCACGGGGAACTGCAGCCCGGCCCGCGACGAGCGCGACTTGGCCTTGGCGCGCGCCTTCCCGCCCTGCTTCCCGCGGCCGGACATCACGCCCCACGCTCCGCCACGCACAGCGCCCCTGAGCGACGTGAGAGCAGCGTCGCACCGCCCCCCGCCCGGCCCCTTTTATAGCGTCCTCGCGTGCCCCGGCGCGCTCCCCCATTGGCTGCGTCGCGCCCTCGCTCGGCGCGTCCAATGGAGCTGCGGATCGAAATCCACCCAATGGGGGAGCGGGCGGCTGACGCCCTCCCCCTCCCCGCCCTCCGGCCGCGAGCGCAGTGGGGCCGCCCCCTCCGTGACAGCGCCCCGCCCCGCCCGCTGAGGGAGCCAACGGCCGCCACGGCCCCGGCGCCATCTTGGCGGGGGGGGGGCTTCTGCCTTAGCCGCTTCCGTGGTCCTGGAAACAGAACGACTCAACGCTTCTGCAATTCTAGAACATTTATATATATATATATATGAATACACATATATATATATATATAAAAGGATGTACACACACACGTATACATACCAAGAAAATTCTCTACTTAATGTGAGCAACATGAACAGGTACCAGACTTGCTTCCTGTGTTCCAGGAAACAAACCACCGATATAGTGCTCTATTCAGGCTAATACAAAACTATTTTTGAGGTTGTTCAGTAAAGCACTAGAATACAGGCCGAAGAGCTTTTGCTTCATGCAATTCAGGATGTCTGTTATAGGTTGGCGCCCTTTCCTGAACAAAGAGATTCTTGTTCATTTTTTCTCTTTGCTTTTGTTCTACGTTTGGTGGTTTCTCTGCTCCCTGACACCCTCTTTGGTCTATTTCCATCAAGGACAGACATTATCCTTTTCTAAGCCAATGAGCAACTTCACGGTCTGCAGCCTTCAGCCGCAGCCATTGGATAAGGAAGAGGGGGAAAAAAAAGTTACAAAGCCAGGAATTTTGATCTAAACTGCTCAGTGTATTTCAACAAGAGGATCATGAACAAAGCAAAAGCCCTTTGCAACACAGACACAAGTTACTTACACAAGTTGTTTATTTCTGGTCAAACAAGATCAGCTCCCTGTTCTGAAAATTTTAATAATCTTTAGGAAACATCTTTCATCTGCAGCATCATTCAGTGGATTGTGTCAAATTAACTAACCTTGGGAGTCCTCTTTACCAGTCATTGAACAGAAATGGAAATATTGTAGGCAACTCGCATTGCTCTCCTTGCCTCTGCCCCCCAGCCTACCCCACCGTGTTCATTACCCCTACTGCAAAGAGCACCCTGAGCCACAGATGAAAAACGCCACCACAAAATCCAAGCGGTATTTGAGAGAAGAACCCCAAAGCTCTGCATGAGCACACCACAAAAACAAGACACAAGCAGCTAAGAGTGGCACAACTGTATCTGTAAGATATATATCTTCCTTTATGCAGTTGACAAAGAGCAAATGTGAAACAAAGCAAACAAACTAGACTATTTTTTGTTATTGTTGCCAGTTATCCGGAGCTAAGAGAAAATAGCATAACAGGAGAATATCCATAACCAGTGCAATCGTAATATAAATACACAAAATTTCAAAAGAATGTGCTGAAGCCTTTGAGGTTCAGACAAAAGCTGTTTAAAAATGCTATTTTTTAAATATATGTTTGAATACTAGAAAATTTATTCTTCTCCCACAAATAAACTAACAGTAGAAATATATAACTATTTCAGATACTTATTAAACCATTTCCTGCCTGGTCGCAGGGTTCTGAATCCCAGAGCAGTACAGAGGCATTTCCTGTATTCTCTTGACAGAATTACAAGCTCAAAACCTTATATAATTTAGCAAATGATGAGCCAAGGCAGGATTTGTTCACCTGCTATTGCTGAAGCACTCCAGTCACTCAGAGTCCTTACCAGAGGCCCTGGCGGATAAAGGGAAACATTCATCTAGATGATCCAAGGAATGTCAGTTTAGATATCAGATTGTTTTGCAATCATTTCTGACTGCTTTGACTGATGCTATAGAAAGAAAGGTTGGAAAGGTTTTCAGCAAATCCAAAAGATCACTTGGATTTGACATTCCTGCCCTGGCCCATCATTTTATGTGGTTGGTGCAGAAATAGCTTTATTACACAAGTGATAGGACTGAAGCAAGGACAACCATAGATCCTACTGCTCTGATAAAAAACACAAGAGTTTCCTGTTTAGTGTTCTTTTTGTGTGTGTGTGTGCTTAGAAATGCATTTAGAAATGTGCTTAGAAATGTATGTCCTGTTTTATTTTACCTAAAGAAGCAGACCAAGTCAGTAGGATGAAACCTCAGTCGCACATGCAGCTCATTTCCACTTATGCTCTCAGCTAGTCTTACAACTACTTCCAAACTGCCATTTTTATCTGAGAACCAAGAGCACAACTGCTTCTAGGCCATCAGACAGGAATACAATAAGCCTCCTGTATGAGACCAGTCTCTGTAAGAAGCAGGAGGCATCCTAGCCCTGGAGACTTCCCTGTCCTGAAAAACATGGGAATGGGTAACCACTCTCTCTCTCCCAAACAGAAGAAGTGCTTTTCGTAAAGAATATGGCAAATGACTCCTAACAGGTTAACAAACAAACAAAAAAAAAAAAAATCAGACCAAAGAATGGTGGAAGAATGAATGAAATGAATCAAGTAACTCCTTAGAGTTATTAATCAGATGGCAACTAGTGAGGTTTTATGGATAACAGGGAGAGGTCCTTTTCTCAGAATACTATTCCTGAACCTATTGCCTGGAAAGACGGGTCAGTAATCCTATTAAGGCTAAGACGCAGAAGTGCCATAAATGAAAATGTAATCCTCTGCTTCCCCCAAGTCCCCCTTTTTCACATCTCACTTACTAATTAGGACAAAATACAAATATTTTTCAAATGAAAAAAAGAAAGAGGATATACACTTAAAAATACTACAGAACTGCAAATCAGGGAGATAACTACTGTACAAATTTAAGTTTGTATCCAGAATTCTGTAAATCAAAAGTTTGGAAGTATAACTAAGTTTGTGTAATAAAATTTCAGTTGTCACCTTATAACGAACTTAACCTTAAAACACTGAACACTTAAGCTAAGTATGATGCTTATATCTCAAATGATGTCTACAGTTTATGATGCCTACGGTTGGCTATCTAGTAGCCTGGCAGCTTAAGACTAGCAGAAACTCACTTAAAACAAAAAGCCACTGCACAGTCTGGATATATTCATCTAGAAATTGATGCATGCTTAGAAGACTCACTTTTAAGCCACTTAGACATTCACTAAAGCACTTCAGTGAACTAAGTTATTTTTGAAACTGAACACTGATACTAAATCATAATTTTAATGTAAGACACTTTTTTTTTTTTTCCATTACAAAACCCTACAGGATAAAAACTTCTATATAAATATTTAACTATTATTTTGGTGTTTAAATACAGTGCTTCAGACAAAACTGAAGTGTTTTGAAAAATACAATTCCTTCTGAAGAAGCAATTTGTTTTGAGGATATTTATTGCTAGCACAATTCATCCTACAGGTCTTGAAGTTGACTTGTCTGCATAATCCTAGGAGGTTTTATTCTTCTTTGAAACAGACCAGAATTATTTCTTTCTTGCATATGGAAAGGATTATTGTAATACATTTGAGTGACAGCATAATGATTAAAGGCGTATTTCAGCCAAAATAAAGAATGCTTTTTTAAACTAGAAAAAAAATGAAGTCCTTAGAAGAGAGAAAAATACCCAAACTGCAGTCTAAGAGCATAAAATTTGCATCTACTGATTTTACAAAAACTTGTAAAGTTTGAGTATTTGTCAAGATCTTAGAATTAAAGTTGTTTACCAGTTTTTATGTAAGATAAATCTAGTCAGTCCAAGATATATCTAGGGGATATCTAAGGCTTGATATCAAGTAAACTTTCCAATAAGGGTATTAAAAAAATAAATAAAGTGTAGTATTTCAGGACTTAAATTTCTACCATCCACTAGCAAAGGCTAGAAGGGAACCGAAAGGGAACTGAACAGGAACTGCTGAAACAAGAATGTAAGCCTTGAACAGAAGGATAACCTATATATTCTTAATTATTTACAACATAACTATTGCTCTTCTTTCATGGTCAGAAGGTCTATATCTTCCTCAAGGTCTACAAAGAGTTTCTTCCCTTTCCATCCATATGCTAGATTTACACAGATCACAAAGAAACTGGTATTTTGACACTGAACATTTATTGTCTTTCACAAGACAAAATGAAATTTGCCCTGTCAGTTAAAAGCCATCAAAATGACTGTAGAGGGGACAGGGTGCAAAATTCCAGTGTACAGTATACGCAACAAATTACCTCCCTGACTACCCTGGAAGAAAAAAAATGATTGATCAATCTCACTGCAACTAAAAAAGGCGACAGGATTATAAAATATTTACAGAAAGAAAAACAGTACAGAAAATAAAAACTTGACAACCATGTGTATGTATGAAATCCTGCTAACATTTTTCCATCTTATTAAAAATTTGCTCCACTACCCTCACCAGAGCGTTCATGAAGTGAAAGGTTTCCAGGCAGAGCATTACACACCTCCTCAGAGCTGTATATCCCTGGTGTGTACAGCTACCTCCCATACCAAGGAAGGGAAGGATTCGAGGAAAGCAGCATCACCTCTTGACTGCAATTTCCTTTCACTAAGCAGACATGCTAGCTCTGAAACAAGTTCCATCATCCCTTATACGCCACGGTCTTGATTCAGAGCATACTGGAAAGTTCACCTGTGGGTAGGGATCTATTCCCTGTCATGCGAGCCTTCTCGCTGGTTGCAGGAGGGTCTTTTCTTCTCCTCCCTCTGGGGGAGTCTGGTCTGTGTTTGGAGAGCAGGAAAGCTGACTAGGACTAGGAGAGGTCACAGGAGACCCTCCATTTCCTTCATGAAGGCTTCATACACATCATCCTTCGTCTGTACAGAGATGGGGGCAGACGATCCAGCCTTGGGGGCTGCTTTGGTTAGCGGCAGAGCAGCCTCATCATCTTGCTTTCTCTGGGAGGCAGCCAAAGCGCCTTTATTCTCCCGGCGCACTCGCAAGGCTGTGGGTACAAAGCGAGTGATCTCCGCCTTGGGGTTGGTGATCTGCGGCTTGGCGCTGATGGTGGCTGTAGCCTTCTTCTCAATGGTGGCCGCGCTGGTGTCATCCGCCTTGGGACGCTGGATCAAGCTGGGAGGGGCACTCAGCACTCCAGGATTTGGAATGGGAGTTGGTGGGAAAAGACCAGGCGGGGCAGGTCCTAATGGAGGCACCAAAGGTGGCCGTAACATGCCTGGGCGAGGAGGAGGGATACCTGCAAGAGAAAGAGAAAGTAGGAGCTAGCTCCACACTGGCAGCATAAAAATCTTTGACATAGTGCACAGCTTAAAGAAAGTAAAGAAATATCAAAAAGATACAACTGCACTGGCTTCAGAGCTTTCAGCCCTGCACCAACCACCAATTCCCAAAAGGAAGAAAGAAAAAGCTGCTCCTCGGCCTTTGAAATCTACAGGTCCCTGCATATTTTTCCACCTAGATTATCCTAAAGTGGAAAACAAAGTGTTTTGACAAGCCATCTGGCTGAAATTCCAGAACCATCAGTCATATTCGATCAGGCTGCATAAACTCCCCCATCATCACTGCACTGTGGTATTATTCATAAATACAGTCCAGAAAAACTGTGAATTTTGAATCTCCATTTTTTTTTAATGCCAGATTTTTTCCTGGCAAACAACAGCAATTCAATATTGCTCAGTACAGTTAGATAGGAAGAGACACAGATATAAGGGACCAACCAGGAAGAACTTGCTAAGGGAGTATTTTTAGTCACACAGAGAGGAACACAGAAAAAGTAATGACACAGCGCTATTTAAAGCCAAATTTTAAGCCAGTTTTCCTTGCAGTAAAGATTTTAAGTGTGCTACGATAATAAAGCAGGGAGAGACCCTGCCCCAGGACAAACAGAGAACATCACCTGGTGGAGCCGGAGGTGGCAGGCGAGGAGGGGGCCCACGTGGAGGAGGACCTGGGGGCAGACCTGGTGGGGGCCCAGGGGGAGGGCCAGGCGGTCGCCCAGGTGGGGGGCCTGGTGGCAGAAGTCGAGGTAAAGGCCCACGCAGTCCTGGCAACCCCGGAGGCCTCAGGAAGGGAGGAGCTCCTGAAAGCACACGTGAAGAGAATCTTCTTTAACAGATAAAAGAACCATCACAGCAGGTAACACTGAACTCAAAACATGACGTCAACTTAAAAGTTGTGTCTTACTAGTCTGCTGTCCTATTAAAGACATCTTCAGAAGTCTCAAGAAGCAACAGCAGTCCTAAGTCAGGAAAAAGCTTCTTGGTAATAATCACGCACCTTCCTCTAACTGTGGAAAAGTTCTATACCCTGCCTTAAGATGCCTGGTGCTAGGCCCTTTTTAATCTACTGGCACTTCCCAAACACACTAAAAAGTGAGGTGACCATTTTGATGGGCAGGCACAGGGGCAAATCACATTGGCAAAACAACAACTAAAACAACTAGTTTTAGTTGTTCCAATGCCAGAAGTTTTCTATTTGATGAATGTTTCAGTGATATTGTCTTAAACCTCAAAATCCTATCACAGTTGTTTAGTCAGGTAGCCTTAACAGCTTCCCTTCTTGGAGGATGCACATGCAGCTCTGACATCACAGCCACATACTTCAGAGTAATATGTAACATCCTAATGTACTGAAACACACACAGATACAATGGATCAAGTCCTCTTTTTTACTCCAAACAGCTATTTCACTAGCTGACTTTTGGTTTCTTCATAGTCCAACAACAGCTCTGCAAACTACAAATGAGCTAGTATCACCAGGCTGACTATAGCCATACTAGCCTGATGCCTCAAGAGCACAGTGCAGCAGTAACAGCTGCGAGAGACCACATGTGTCTCAGCAATTGCCACCCTGGGCTCCCATTCCTCAACCACAACACATCCCCATTCTGCAGCTTTGTAACCCACAACTAAGTGCCTGCCCGTGATACTGAGTGTCACAACCTTTAATTGGAGAAAAGTCAAGTGTTCACCTGGTGGAGGGCCAGGAGGAAGGCCAGTGGGTGGACCTGGGGGCCTCAGTGGAGGGGCTGGAGGTGGTCCTAGAGGAGGTGGCCCAGGCATGGGAGGTGCCTGTATCTGACTTTGAGCAGCAGATTGTGATGAAGGTTGTTGCTGTGACTGGGAGGTTGTAGTAGATGACCCAGTCTCTGCAAGAGCTTCCTCACTGTGTTGTTGCTGCTGCTGCTGCTGCGATGTCTCTTCAGACTCCGAGTCCTCTTCCTCCTCCTCCTCCTCTTCTGAATATTCTTCCACTTCTCTCCCCTCCTCTGGGATTTCCTGACCTGAAAACAGAGACATATTTATAAAATCAGCTCTCAGATACTCTTTTCTGAATGCTACAGAGAAACTTAAGTAGACAAGAAAATCTTCCCTTTGAAGGAAAAATAAAAGTCAACCATATTTAACTACTAAGCAGAAAAAATGAAAGCAAGACGAGTTCTAGGTAGTGCTGCCACCTAGAGCTACACTTTCCTGCAAGGGCTAAAACTTCTACTAGCAAACCCAAACTTGAATCCTGTGATAAGGAAGTATAAAAGACAACATGGAGTAATTTCTACCACCCAAAATACCAGTCCACTTAGACATATCTGTATCACTGACCTGCCATTCGCAACATCATGGCTTGGAGTGGAGTCAGTTCTTTCATGTTCTTTTTCTTTTTTCGTGATTTGCCAGGCATGTCTGCAAACCGTACACTATGACCTAGGTAAAACAAAGCAAGAAGGAAGAAAAATAAGAGGTACATTAAAGTTTTCTACCTGGAGTGCAAAACACATCATTTTAAAGTAATGATGCTCCTATTTAAGAGTTCATATTGGTACTATTGACTTTTAAAAATTTGACTAGCCTGTACCACTGGTATAATTTTCTATCAATTTCCCCAAACAAATCAGGAAAAAGAAATGTTTAAAAGTATGTCATGTGAAATTTCAAAAATCCCTTCAAAACCAATATTTTACAAAATAAAATAAAATAAAAAAGCTTATTTTCCATAGGGTCCTGTGCTAATTCAAAGTTTTATGCTAAACATGGTTTGTGACCTTAATACTCTAATGCAGCTATTAAGAACATAGCTCAATCTGGAATGTACAAGGCACACTTAGATATTTCACACCTAGTGGCTCTGTTTCATACCGAGTCACTTACAAAAAAGAAATCTTTATGTTCTCCAAGTGATGTTTAGGAGAGCTAAAACAGTTAATTTGCTAATTGTGTGTGTGCATGCACATATATACACATGCGCACACATAGATACATTTTAAGTCAATAAAACAAACCAATAGCATTTCTCTTTTTAAAAAAATCAAAATCTAATCCATGAAATTTCCATCTGACCTGACTTCTTCTCTTCACCACCTTCCCGCTCTTTGTCGTTATCACGATGCAGGAAATCCTCAGCTTCACTGTCTGCATCTGACCTATCGCTGTCACTGTCATCACTGCTCTCATCGTGCTTATCTTGATCCATATCCTCAGGATAGCCTTCATCTTCACTGGTGCTTGAGATATCATCATCATGCCCTCGCTGTCCTGCAGGCAGCAAAGTATTAAGAAATATATAAATTCCAAATACACAGGTGCAAAACAGCTTTTCAAAAGCCTGCAGTTAGAAAATCTCCAGATCAACAGAATTCTATTTTTTCTCATTCCTTTAATCCTTAATATATGTTAATAAGGAATATTTGGGGGGTTCTATTCATAAGGTTTCTGCCTCAGAGCTCTAAGTCTACTGGCTAATTTCTGTGAAGACAACTCCCACCCAAAGCTCACTGGTTCATTTCTATCCAGCAGTTTCTTCTCTTCTGAAATACTTTAACAACGCTGATTATTTAATTGGCAAAAGTTTCTAGACGCTACACAGTAACTGCATGAAAAAGGGATTCTAGGTTCTGCTAACAAGGACATGCTCAGGTTTGTTTCACTTCTGTTAAAACAGGAAAAGACTTCTCCAAGGAAGTTAAAAAATTGTGTTTTTACACACATGGGATTTTTAGCCTATGCAACTCCATGAAGCAAAAAAGTATCTGAAAATTCTTGTTAGTAGTTTCAGCATTAAAATTGACACTAATAAAACTGAAGATATTAAATTATTAAACATATCAGAATCACCTCACTCCCAATCACTTAGGATAGAAATCCTCCTCAGGTGGTATAAACATCCCTATTTCCCAAAGAACAGCTTGGCTAAGGCACATTACATTTACAATACAACTATTTGTAGCAAAACTGAGATGTCTGATAAAAATGCAAGTAGAGATAAGAAAGTCTTTTACCTGCTTCAGAACTGTAGGGAATATCTTCTTCTCGTCTTCGAGGAGCCATCTCCAAGGCGAAACCCACCTTGCGCCCATACATTTGTAGGACTTGGGGTGGGGGTGGCCCTGGAGGAGGTCCAGGGGGCTTCCTGCCTGGAGGTAAACGTGGAACACCAAGCCCTGGAGGTGGAAGTACAGAAATGGACCGAAGTGGTGGTCTAGAAATAAAAAAAAGAAAACAAAACCAGACAAACAAACATGAAATTAATGGAATTCTTTGCTCCTCCTCTCATCATTGGTTCTACAGAAACATTCTATAAATAAATATGATTAAAAAAAAAAAAGAAAAAGCTTTGCCTTGAGGAGTTTAAAGCCTCAAAGACACAACTGAACAACTGATAAAGATCAGACAAAAGAAACCTTTTCAGAAGACAATTTAAGAGAAGACTGAAATAAACTAAACACTGAATCCCATCACAGAAGCTGAATGAAGACCTCAAAGTTAGCAAAAACAGAAGACTCTTCATAAAGAGTCTAGAATAAGAACTCACACTAGCAAATAGAATAGTAGCAAAACAAAAGAAAACATACAATCTAGAGAGCATTCAGGTTCAAACAAGCAAGGTTTTAAGCTTAATTAGTATGTAGAAAGATTAATCCTAGAAGACAGTGTACTACTTGTAAACCCGCTTAACAACAAGTAAAACTAGACAAATATGAAGGGATTTGACAAAAGTAAAGTAAAATTAATTCAGAATTTCCAGTTTCTAATACTCAACATTACCTCTACCACTAACATATAGCTCTTTCCCAGTAGCACCAGTGCTACTTTTCACTTTCTCTCCAGGCTGTTTTTCCTCTTACCCATAGGCTGATGTCTTCTTGAGAATAGAAGGTGGTTGTGCGCCAGGAAGGGGAATGTCTTGTATGAGGATGTTGGAGGGTGCATGAGGCATATCTGGTAAGGGGATACTTTCCACTTCAACATGCTGAGCATTCTGGGAAGATAGAGGGAAAGGAAGAGACAAACACACAGAATGAGTTAATCCCACAGAACCTTCTTTACATCACAGCATACAGACCAAAGGTGGCTCTTCTGATAATATGTTATTTTTCAGCAGTTCTGTCCACTAATCCCTGCAAAAAATGAAAAAAAAAAAAAAAAAGAAAAAAAAAAAAAAAAAGGAGTATGGAGAAAAATAAATAGAAAAATCCTCCAGCACATGCAGCACCTAGGAAAAGCTTCAGTATCTTAACTATAACGCAGTCAGGTTTCCATCCTCCTTTAGATTTCAGTCCTCAAAGCAAAGATACTGTAGATAACTATGCTTTGAGTTATCTTTTGGTTATCCAGAAGGATGAGAAGGCAAGAATCATGGGCTGCTGCATGTTCCAAAGAAAAAAAATCATATAGATTGGTCAATATTACGTTCTCAGTACGGCAGGAACAAATTTCAGGAGAAGCTCTTTAAACAAATACGAGAGGAGTCTTATTTCCTTCAGACAGATGAAATTCATAGAACAATCTACCGCACTTTCACAGATAAAGCCCCTTCATTTGTAACTGTCATATCTGAAGAGGGGACAAAGCATGTGCTACCACAGCTACAGGTCTATAATTACAAGCAGCATTACCTTGACAGCATCAAAATACTGGCTGAGTTGTGATCTCTTCTGCTCATATTCCACTTCCAACTTGCGCAGCTCTTTATAGATATCAGGATTCTCCTTCTCATAAAGGCGCAAGATGCGCTCAAAAGTCTCACGCAGTTTTTTGCGTTTATCCTTTAACACTTTTTCATTAAGTTGTGGCTGTTGTACTGGATTAAACTCTAATCCAAGATAGGAAAAATAAAACAAAAAACCAGAAGTTACACTACAACCGTGATGAATTAAATAATTTTAAAGCAAACAATCTCTCATTCCATGAAGCCTCCAGCCTTAAGACAACTTCTTACTTCAACTTTAATCTGTTTTACAATCTACCTAGTCTTTACTGCAGTCACTTTCTCCAAGAATGTTGCCTTCAAAGACAACAAATGAATTCACGAACTCCATATTTATTCATATTATTTCTGTTTCAAAGAATTTCTAATAGGAAAAGATAAGGCCACTTTGCCTCTTTTAGTCTCTCAACTGCCCATTAGGACTATTGTTCTGTGTGTAAAAAAAAAAAAAAAAAAAAATAACAAACCGCTAAAGTCCAGCAGCCAGCATTGCTCACTCACCCATCTAATCCAATTTTTACATGTCTCTTATAATCTGCTTTGGATCTTTCATCTTTAATACAGCTGCTCGTACCATCATCCGCTGCTTTTTGTTCTGATAATATCAGGGAACAAAATGAGAAAATGTCACAGAAAAGAAAAAGCTTTTGAATCGTAAGCCGTGTCTCTCAGTAATCCCAGACTGAAGAAAAAGGCATTTCAAAATACCTTGCAAATATTAACCACAGTACAACCAAAAACAAAGTAATTTAAACTACGTTAAGTTTTAATGCCACTCTTTTAATTTCTTAATTCATTCACTCCAATTAAGAAGCACATCATGAGCAAGTTAAACCAACAAACCAAAAGTGTACAATAAAACATGCCACCGATTAACAGTTTTTTTATTAGTTCTAAGAACTTAACGCTTTGAAAAGCCTTAATCATCTGAAGCTAAAATATAGTTCATTAAAGTGATATTGTCACTCAAAAACAATTTTTTATTTCCTTGAAGTATTTGGTTAGACAGGATTTTCCAAAATGAATCTTGAAAAATCAACTGAAACATCTGCAGGCTATTCATCAGTTATGATCCATTACAATTACAAATACGAAGCATGGTACAGGAGATGTCAAATAAATGTTCCTAATCTCTTTTTTTACCTTCTTTAGTTCCCTTTTCCGAGCTTCCTTACCTAGAGGGGGGAAAAAAGGAAGAGAAAGTAACTTGCAAGAGAAAAATCACAAGCACGAAGAACCTCTCCGTCATCAGAACTACTTCCGTGTTTCTCAACAGTTGACTTGTTTTACATAAAAACAAAACTTTTTATTCTCATCTTCTTATTGAAAGAAAAATTGACCTTTAGCTGCATTTTGTTAGTGCTATACATAAAGAAAAGGACTAAAAGACTGAAAATCTTCATGCCTTGTCTGTTTCTACACAGACAAGTACTGAAGACCACAAGTCAGAAAGTTAAAGGACTGCTGCCCAGAACCTGCCTGTAACAACAGACAACGAACTGCACTTTTAACTAAAGTACATTTTGAACACGTCTAAAATAAAGCATAGTCACAATAGCAGTCTGAGCATTGCTATCTGTTTAGTGTTGATAGCAGGCTACACATGCTGCCAAAATGAGAGAAAAAAAAAGTCTATTTACTCATCCAATCAAAGTATTTATAAAATTCAACACATTCCTCAGATTCTAGCTTCAGTAAGATTACCTATAACACAAAAAGTTTGCAGTTTAATTGTGGGGAAGATGGTTCATATTCACATATAAGAAGTTTTCTTCTGCACTATAGGAGCTTGATGTTTTGTTTGTTTAAATCTGTCATTTCAAGATCCAATGTTCATATCCATTTAACTTTTATGGACACTTACGGGCCTGATCCGTGGGATTCATGAACTTCCCACTCTTGGTGGATGATGTAGATCTCCGCCCCATCTTGATCCTTTTTCTTCTGTCTCAAAAGATAATGAAAAAAAAAAAAAAAGACCTGGAAAAGATAATGAAGTCTCATATCTCGTACAATAATAGACTGAGCATGATTATTCTCCCCCTGTCTAAGCAGGGTAGTTGCTCCCTCAAATCTTGTTTGTTTTTCAAATCCTAGTGCAATTTCAGGCATTTATAGCAGAATTACTCTATTTTAATCAACAGCAAGTTAGTTGTTCAGTTCAAGACCTTTCCAGCTTAGATTACTTGGGGAAAGGTGTGAAGGGAAATTCACTCATGTTTATGCTTTCTAAGAGCGCATCACAGACCTTCTCATTCTCCCACTTACTACCACAAGAGCGCTACAGTTTTTACCCTTCCATTCCTTTCCATTTTGTTTGCTTCTTGCAAATATCCTCCTTTCCTTACTTTCAAGTTGGCCATGATTACTCTCCCAATACAGCGGGTCCCAACACCCACTGCATCCATCAGCAAGTACTCTGCAAACATTCATGTCTTTCTCCCCACCTCAGAGCCACGTGAGCGTCTTTATGCTCTTTACCTCCATTCCTTTAGCACTATCATTCTAAGCTCTATTAAGATAGGCAGAGAAAGGAAAAATTATTCTGGAAATAGCTACTTCCTGTTTTTGAAGCATTTAAAGAAACAAACAAACAAAAAAACCCTTAAAGCACAGGGATGCCACAACCTGCATGCAAGGACCCTTCACCACATTTTCTCTCCCAATCCAAACCACTACCACCACAACAAAACAAAAACAAAACAGAAAAAAAGAAAGTTCTATCCCCAAAACTAAGCCATTTGCAAATTGGGAGTTGATGGCCTGCAGCTTTCAAGTCACCATGTTGCATCCAAACAAACAGCAAGTCAGCAAGTGTCCAAACACAGTGAAAGACTCAACAACTTCAGTCCAGAGTTCTCAATAAACTCAGTGCGGCTGGTCCTACACACCCTCCTCCCCTCACTGAAAAACCACCACCAGTGATTCACGTACCTTTCCTTACCTGCTATAAAAATATCTAAGCACAAGTCTCATTTAGAGCCTCAGCACCTCACAGAACAGACTCCTAACGAGCCCCAAGGCCTGATCGCACTCAAATGCGCCCATCAGCAAAGGCCCACAGGACTCCCAGGTTGTGACCACACCAGGCCACATGAACAGCAGGCCGGCCGTGAGCAACCCATGGTCTATTCCCACCACCAACACACACATCCCAGCTGTAAAAGGAAATTATGTTCCCCCCCCACCAAGACATTATCACTTCTTTAGCTGGAAGTGCTTAGAGGACAGGCCTACGAGCTGCACGTGCACGCTGCACTTCCTGGATTTCTAATATTGATGGGAGGGAGCGGGGATGGGAAGTGCCCCAGGAGGGACACGGGAGCCTCCTGCTCTCCTCTGCCCTCCCCTCCCCCAGCAGGGCCGCGATGGGGAAGAGGGTGGCGGTAAGAGAGGCCGAGGCCGGGCGCCGCTTGCCCCGCCCCGCCCCTCCCCGCGCCGCTCTCACCGGGC
>JAWLRI010000201.1:749773-801321 GCA_034781795.1 Crypturellus tataupa | reverse complement strand
CCGCCGCCTCTACACGGGCCGCGCTCCCCCCCGCCGCCGCCGCGCCGCCATCTTGAGCCGCACACAGTGGCGCGCGCCGTAAAGCGCCGCTGCCGCGCGCGCCGGAAGCAGCGGCCCAGCGCGCCCTTTCCCACTCTATGGTTCCGCTCTCTCCTCCATGGGGGCTCCTCTATGGTTCGGCGCGCGGCGGAGGGGGCGGGGCCAGTGCCACGTGACCTGGGTGGCCGTTAGGGGCGGCCGTTAGGGGCGGCTGTTGTCTCGAGGGCCTGACGTGGGGGCCTCTGCCTCTGTAACCAGGAACGGCAGGGAGAGACCAGGGGCGGGTTGTGTCCTGGCAAGGAGGTAGTTAGGAGGAAAACATGGGGGAGGCAGGAGGTATGGAGGGCATAAGGGAGCAGAGGAGAATTAGAAAAATTGGGAAGCCGAGAGAGGGTCAGGGGAAGGTGTGTGCAGTGAGCGTGGGCTGGCTGATTTATAGCCTGTTGTGTGTGAGGTTACAGCTTAAATTGATGAACTGGTGATGGCTTGGCTGCTTTAGGAAGAAAAACAGTAAAAATCTGAGCCTTTTTGAGTTTGTTTCTTTCCCTCCCCACCACTTAATAGATGCTGTAGACACTGTCATTTTGAGGAACAAATAGGCACATTTAAATCTGTCTGAATTTCTTCTTTGCAAACTCATGTGTGAGGAGGAAATGCCTGTAAATGATGATTAATAACATCATTAGTAAATCAATAAATATTTCCCAGTCTTCAAAAGAAGAATGTCAATTCTGTAGAATGAAATCGGAATGTAAACCTTTGGGGGAACTCTTGATACAAGCAGTTCTTTACAAGCTACTCACCAATATTGCCAGTGCTGGAAATAATCTGGAGCATTACAGCCATGGTCATCCTCTTCCAACTCCAAAGAGGGAGTTCCCCACAGTTCTTATTTGGGGATCCAAATAAGAAAATGGCCCTTTCCTGGCACAAAGCGGCATTGTGGGTCACATGAGGAGATTTGGGCCGGGAAGGATGAAAGCAGAGCACTAAGGGACCCCTGGTAATCTCAGACACTCTCAGGAGGTGGGGTTAGTGATCAGGGTATCTCTAGTGCAATGTTTCATGATTTTGGCTTCAGATTTTCCATGGTCGACACTGCTGTGAACATTCGTGCGCAGTCACTCTTCTATTGGACTCATGCATCAACTCCCACTTCGGGGAATGCTGGATCAAAAAACTGGCTAATGATATTCACCAGGTAACGAGGGTCATACAAAGAGAATAAGAGAAGTGATTTCCCACCAGCAGAGAGCAGAGAAGCTACTCCCCTTGCTTGCCTTTTCCTGCAGCCCCCCATGGAAGCTCCTGCAGCAAACTGGGTGGGCTTGGCAGAAGCTGATGGGCAGTTAATGCTAACTGCTCTCAGTGCACAAAGTGTCTTTCTCAGTAAGGTCCCCAGACATAACCACATTAACCCACAGTGGGGTTGTTAGAGCAGCAACCCCAATCTTAGCTTTCTCCTATCAGCCACTGCTGACTCGGAGCTCAGCAGGAGTCAAACCAGACAGGATGTCAAGCACAGGACACAACCTGTGTCCGTACTGCGATAATCTGTCACATTTCACTTGACAGGAATGTACTTCTGTCACTCAAAAGCTGAAGGGGATATAGAGATTTTCCTGATCCCAGAGATTTTGTTTTTCCTGGGGTTGAGGGAAAGAACTTGGGGGACAGAACGAGAATGTCCTGAGTTAATTTGCAGGTTTCTTAGGTCAAAACAGCCTCTGTGGCGCCTGTGAGGTCACGGGCACCATTCCAGCTCCCACAGTTGCTGGCCAGGCCCCTGTGAGGTCATGCCTTCCTGTTCCGTAGCCCGGGGGCTGCCAGGGTGTCCCCAACATCTTTGACATCTTGTGGACATGAGGGCACCTTCCTCACCTGCTCTCTCAAGGAATCCATCTTCCCTTTAAGTTCACCAGCAAGGAAGATCTTTCAAGAGGTGAATGGTAAATGCATATGCTTACATTCTTCCTTGCCTGTGCCACTCCTCCAACACAGCTTAAAAGTCGCTTTAAAGAAAATGTGGACAAACTGCCTGAAGATAGTTTTCTCTTTGTTTGACTCCAGTATTCTCCCACAACAGTGGTTGGCAACTTCCCAAAGGTATGTACCAAGCTGGTGTTTCCTCTTCCCAAATTAAGATGTAGAAAATGAGCACCACTGCCAGCTTCTCCAAAACTCAAAGCACAGCTGTCCTGGTTGACAGTGTCTTGCCTCTAAGCAAGTGCTAATCTCCTGTTTCTACTGAGCACTACACTTATTAGGAGCTGCGAGAAGCTGCAGCGTAGAGAAACAGGATGCTTCAAGTCTCTGTGCCACCACAATACATTGTGCAGGGCAGTGCTTTGTGCCTGCTCTGAATGGCCCCTGCAGACCCACCATCGCCCAGGCTGCGGTTGTGTTGGGCCCATGCTGCCATTGCTAGCACTCGCTCAGCCTCCAGAGCCAGGGACTTCTTCCCCGGTGGCTGCCAGAGCTGCCCATGAGCTGTTTAGAGGCTTCCATTCAAATGAGAGTAAAGGCAAAGAGGGGCCTGAAAAAAATGATTAAAAATAGGAGAGGCAAGAAAGAAAAAATAATGAATAGGAGAAGGATAAAAGGAGAATGAACGGCTTTTCTATTATAACTCGTCTATCAGTTTACATTCATAGCCACAATCTAGCTATTACCGTAATCATGTAATATTGCTAACACTGAATATTAATAAACATGTATGAATTGGAATATGCTTTTAGTGTGGGGGAGGCTGATATGCATAGTCCTATTATACTAATCTGTTCTTGATAGCAATAGTAATTTATAAATTGCTTCTTTAATGAAGATTTAAATCTTTTCTTCTTTAGTAAGTATATCATATGATTTGGATTCAGATTGTTTTTTGATATAGGAAGCAGAACAACGACAGGAAGGTGAATTCTTATAATGTTTATATGCACTTTTATTAGTTATTAAATTATATTTTTCTTCAGAAAACAAAGCAAAAAAGCAAACCACAGAAAATTAGAGAAAGAGACTGCAGACCATCTTCTTGATTCTAGCTCTTTGTTTTTAAAATCTGCTGCAAAAGCGGCAGCATGGTAGCATGTCGTGAAATGCAGAATTTGAGTATGCTCTTTGCAGTCCCGTATTGCTGACTTGGGAAGCACTTGAAAATGAATTCAACAGCATGTTGTGATCTAAGGTTACTGTCCTACAAATACTTGCACAAGTGTAAAATCCCATTTCAACCAACAGTGTGCAGCAAATGTGCCCAGAACTAAGTACCTGTGGGTCAGCAGGAGCAAGGCAGCACTGAGCATAAGAGACTATGCATAGACACCTGGAACACTACAACTAATTTCTCTCAGTTGTGGGGTGGAGCTGCATGTGTTTACCTGTAGGCACATGATTTTCTTAACTGCTAATCTACTGGGATTAGAATTTATTTAAAGATTTCTGTCAGGCTGTGTAGGACAGGAATAGAACAGGAAAGAGCAGCTAAATATGCACCAGGAAGTCCTTATGAGCACTTGGATGAAAAGGGAATTCAGCACATCAGATTTAGTGCTAATCCACACTAAGCAAGTGTATGCCATACAGTTGTTCTGAGGAACCCTACAATGATGATGCAGATTTGTTAGTTGAAATAGTTTTCTCCCATCACGATCTCACTTTGCTATAGAAACACAATAAGAAAAAAAAATTCATGCTTTCTAACCACTACCGCCGCACCTATGAAGTTATTGCTGTTAGTAGCTATGTTTCAGGGTTATTACCTACAACACATTCCAGAAAAGTGATGAACAAAAAGTGACAAGTATTTGAAATACTGCTTGCAGAAGCATCATTTGGCTAATTCATTACTGCTATATATCTCTCCAGTTCCCTTGGCTGTCACATCTCTTGTTCTATTACCACTAAAAAAAAAAAACAAATACAGTGGGGGAAAATAAATAGCATAACTAATCAAAAAGTTTAGCGGACACAGTTGCAGCAGCCGCTGTCACGGCAGGAGTGAGAACACCAACTTCGTTCATTGAGCCTGATGTCTCACCAGAGAAGTCACTTCATGGATGGCTCTCTGGTACTTCTCAGAGGCAGCTCTAAACTGGGCCAGGTGTTCCTCATAGCTTCTCACAGCTGCCAGAAGCTCATTCCTCTCCACGGCTCCCAGGATGGCGTGGAGGATCATTTCAATGCCAAGCCCTAGAATGGCAATGCTGATCCCCCCAAGAACAGATGCTCCAATCTGTGCAAGAAGGCTGACAAGTTTGCCAAGAGTGAGAGTTATGAAATTGGAGCCAATTAGTTTGATAGCTACCATCCCGGCTGTTGAAGTTGCTTCTCCTAGAACAACAGAAAAGACTCTATGGGCTATTGCAATTTTCTCTAGCTCCGGCTCTTTGATATCATGCAGCTTCTGGTACAGCACAGGCTCCAGCTTTTCCTTCATGTCACTATCAATCTTCTGTACTTGGTGCTGAATCTCACTCATTGCCTGAATGATAATGTCACAGTTTTCCTTGATAGTACTGTTCTCTCTTATCTTAATATGGGGAATCGTGCACCCCAGGTGTTCATTTAGCACTCCAGCCAGCTCATTTGTTGCATGGAAATTTGTGGACATGCAGTCAAGCAGTTCCTGGTGCAACTGGATCAATTCTTGACGTCTCCTGGGGTTATCTGGGTAAAGGAGGTCACTCAGCACCATTCTTCAGAAATAAGCTACATTCGCAGAAAAAAAATACTCTGTTTAACACCTAGATCTCTAGCCCTTAAAGAGAAGTAAAATGTACTACTTTGTCTCTGCCTCACTGATTCTTTTTAGCAAATAATTTTCCAAAGTATTGCTTATAAGTCTAGAAATTTTAATTGTTGTTATGGGTCTTCAGACCTGAAAGTTGCACCGATTGAACGTTGCAATGTTGAAATACTATTGAACTTGATTTACTGAAGCCAAATAATTTGAAAGGGATGTTTTGAAACTTCAGCATATTCAGATAAACGAAAGCAACTAACAATATATAATTAGCAGGTTAGTAAAAAGAGGAGCACAAAATGTGTCATTCTTAAGTTAGGAAGCTGAAGGTGGGAGAAGCTGAACTGGTTCATTAAGAAAAGAAGTCTCAACTGCAAAATCTAAAATAATCCAAGGAACATGAAAATGCCCATTCTAAACGGACATCAGCCTATTTTCTTCAGTTAATGGCATCTGATTTATATGCTTGGCTTGTGGAGTGGGCACAGCCTGTACCAATCTAAGTTGTTTTTTTTCCAGTATACTGTATCTCTTCTGCAGTTCAAGAGGAAGTGTTATCTATAAGCAACTTTATACTAATAAACTCATACTTGGGAATTCATAGAGAATAGTGAAAGCTTCCTGGATAAATCCATCCTAATATCACTTTGCACATATTTCCCACCATGTTTTCTTCACCAATATTTAGCCCCTAATTTCTTTATTATCATTGATTTCTTCAGTGTTCCTACCACTGTAGTTGAGAGTGCTATAAACAATTCCCAGTCAATTTTTTTACTTCCAGCTTCAAACAACTGTAGGCATCTCCCTTGATGTGGATTGTGCCACGCAGTCACAGTGAGGTCCACCTCTTCCCCAAGGATGTGTGTGATAAGTAACTGCCTTGGAGCAGCACATGCCAGCTTGCAGGGAACACCCCACCTGCACAGCCTGGCTCCTCCTGCCCCTGGTTGTCCTTTTTAGATCTATCAGGTGCTCGCTAAGTTCCTGGGACATGGCTGGGCAGAGTCAGAACCTCTCCCATCGCTGTACAGACCAGAGCACAAAAACTAATTTTTTTTTTCTTTCTCTAAACTTTTGTGTCCAATCCCTATGGTCACTCATATGACCTGTCTCTGGTTTCTGGTCTCTGTATATTTTTCAGCATCACTTGCATGTATACAAGGTCCAAAGCGACATTTACCGAGGATTATGGAGTTACACCTCAATTCTAAGCTTCTGTAATCACCTCTGTGCCACTACCTTCTAACCCATTGCCAACTGCAAAGAATTTTTTTTTTTTTGCATGATTTTTGAGTTATCAAACTCTGCAACTGGGGTGAACTGCGAATGAGTAGAACACCTGATTTCTTTTTTGACATTTTGGTATCCTCAGCCCTCTTATTGCAAATCTTGGCCACTTTATGCATTAGTTTGCAGTTTTCCAAGATAAATTGCTTGTTATTTGTGCCTACATACCACATTTAAAACTACAAATTGTTATGAGTAGGAGATTGGCTAGATTTTTCTTCTGTAATAAACCCTTTTTGATACTGATGCAGCTATATTTCACTAAATTCACCCCTCCCTGACAAGATCACTGTAGAAAATCAGAATGATTTCAACAGTCCGCCCGCTAGTCAGCTTTTAATCCCAGTGTTTAAATACAAGCCACTATGAAGGGATTTTTTCCCCATAGTATTTTGTGAAATACTGCACATTGAATTAGGAATACATTTCTTTAAGTCACTTACCTTGCAGTTCTGTCAAGAAAATAAACTCTTTAACTCATTTTTCTTCAGGCTGCAGGGAAAAAAGTTCATTTACAGTAAGAATTTGTGATTTTCGGAAAACATAAAGCCCTATGAATGCAAAGTATGATTTCATGTCACTTATGCCTCAGGGATATTGTTGGGTTGCTTCCTGATTCCAAGTGGTACTAGATCTTTTCCGCTTCAATGATGTTTTGTTAAAAGGTCATTTGTTTATTCTTACTTATAGAAACTGTGAGAAAACAAATTGTTCTATGAACAACTTACATACTAGAAAGATATGGAGGAGTTTTCTAGCATCTATTTTTTTTATCCTTTACAAGGATTACTTCTTCACCCTTCTTGACCATATGCCCTTTAAAGCTGAAATTACCTCTTATTCTTCGCATCGACACTTTTGCTAGTTGTTGCATTCACTTTCTAGAGTTAGTCTGAGTGCATATATTTCTGTATTTCTGCCTGTTTCTTCAGTTCCGAGGAGATATTTTCCAAGAGAGTTTCCAGAGTCTTTTCCAGTTAAACATTTGGACTGCCTACTGATGTTGACAAGAGCGCTGCTGCAGTCAGCTGAGCATGTGCAGGACACTGAGTTCAGCCTCTTTCCCCTGGCTGCCTCTGGAGGTTTCCAGCAGCATGTGATGAGTTACGGACTCAGTGCCTGGGGCTTCTTCTGGGTCCTGCTGCCTGCCTTCTCTCAGCTATTTCTATTGAATGATGTTTTTCTCCCTTCCCTCCAGTTATAACACATTTCTGCTTATTTCAGGCTAGTTCACAATTGTTAGGAGCTCCGGGCCCATGTCCAAAAGCCTTTTCTTCCTGGAGAGAATAATCACGGCATGAAGGGATCTACTTCTGACAAAGGAGCCATCGATAATGATGTCTGAAAGGCAGTGTTATTACTTGCTGTTGTCAGAATATTTAACATGTAGGGCAGCACTTTTCATTTATCCATGTACAAGATTAGGTACCTAATTTATAAATCATACTAGGATTTATGAATTTCTGATTTTTATGTATGTATTTAATACATGCTAATGTTTTAAACTGTTGTTTGAAATGCTGAACTGTTGCCTATGACTGTCGTTGTACACCTGTGACTTATGGAATAGAAGTTAAAAAGTACAACACAGATAGAAAAATAAATACCAGAGACTGTGAAGTGAGTGGTACAGGTTTTGTCTGCCCCAGCAGGAGAGCGTGCATTCATCCCAGCTAGAGACCTTTTATGCACTGGGCTTTAGAAAGACAGATCTGCTCTCCACCAGGACCTGGTCACCATTCTGCCTCCCACATCAGAATGGTTGAGTTCACACATGAAAGTACGAGACCAGTCCTTCTATCAAGCATAAAGTGATTCGTTTGCAACAGTCACATTGTTTTTCCCCTGAAAGTGGAGCTATTTTGTTCAGTCCAGAGCTACAGCATGAAACTCCCCTTGATTTCAGAGCTGTAGGCATGAAAGCATAAGCTAAGAGAGAACACTAAGGTTTTAATTATTACTTTTCTGCAATTAACTCTCCCCTGCCCTTTCACATCTGTCACTCCTTTTACTGACTGAAAACCTCATGCAGACCTGAAATACTTCCTCAAATATTGAACTGGACTGAATCTACCAGGCTAGTAACTACTTCTTTTCACACTCCTGGAAGCTGATTTCAGCTTCTCAAGGTTTGTGGTGGATGTCAACCATTCCCTTCTGCAGCCCCTACTCCATTGTGTGGAACATGATTCAAAATGATTTGAACAATAAACCAGCAGTTTAGTTCCAGTTTTGCTCCAGTTCTTTAAGCAAGATAATATATGATCAAATCCCTTTACATTCGGGGGAAGGACTTCATTTGATGTGTCAGCAGTTTCTCAGGTCCTCTAATGCAGTGAGAGGGTAGAAAGTGGCATATGGAGCCTCATAGGCAGCTCTGGCCTAACACCAGTGGAGGCTAAAATCAATTTTTTCACCTCATACAATTTCAGAGTACTTCTGTCAGGATAAAGGAGAGGAGGGAGAAGTATGGTGTAGAGCTGAGTGCTAAAAGCTGGGATACCTCTAGTTGCACATCTCGTTGCAGTAACAGCTGATGAAAAATGACTGCTGGTTGCAGCACCTGCAGGCAGTTTGGCTTTCCAGGGGACCCCTCAAGCACAGGTAGAGGTGGTGCTACTTTCTTTGCCCAGCACTGTGCTTCTCTAAGCCTGCACCTGCAATTAGCCTTGGGAGAAGACCTAATAGTCAAAAGAACAGTAAGGTGGGAGCCTGGGCAGGAACACTCTTTCCTGCTTCTGCCTACTGAGGGATACCTGACACTATGTAGCAGGTTGCAGGATCTACCCAGCCTATGATTTGACAGATGTGGGTCAATTCAAAGGAAAAGGTGTCCTGACAGCACATTGCAGTATTCAGCCTATAACTGATCTGTCTCTTGACAGCAGGTGACTCATTTGGCAGATTGACTTTCCTCTTTCCATCCCCCTGCCCCTACCTAATACACAAGTTTAATTCTGAACAGACCCACTGGTGTACTCGAACCAAGATGATGGTTCTAAGAATGATGTAAGGTAGAAGACTGTTTATTAGGGCTCCCATAGACCTCCCAGTAAACATCAAAAGGCAAGAATTATTCTCTCATGAGCCTTCTGTTGCTTTTCAGTTGAGAGTCAGATTCGTAATTCCAGCAGCCATTGAAATAATAACAACTGTAGCTGCTTACTCCCTATTTTCTGGGCCTGCCTTGTAAGTAAGACCTGCAAAGGCTGGCAGAAGTTTTTTATCCATGTTTTCTTCTAATTCTAATATCTCTTGCTTGAGGGAGCAGATGGGTTGCTAATTTGTAATTTTATTTTCGGAATTATAACATTCTAGTTGAAAAGATTTTGAATTTTTCTACCTATGTTTTCTGGGTTTCTTTTGTTTGCTTTCCAGATCTGCTCTGTAGAAATGTTAGCCCGCCTCGGCTTTGAGAGTGATAAACAAAGGCTGCTCAGAGCCAGCCAGGATCTGTATGACATAGTGTACATATACATCTCTTCAACCAACACAATATTCCGGATCCTCAATGAGCACCTTGGCACCAACTTGCCAATCATTTCAGTAAAAGAAAACTTCAGCATTAAAGAGAACCTGCAGCTCCTGGTCGATTATCTGAAAGAAATGCAAGTCATTGTGGAAACAAAAGACAAAGATGTGCAGGAAAAAATCGGCAGCAGTTTGTATGCTAAGATTGCTGGCCCCATCACCTCTCTACAGGATAAGATCGCTGTAGTAAAAGATCTTTATGATAATTATAAGGGGGTTTTAGGAAGCATCATGGGCGCTATCATTGCAGTGACGTTGAAAAATGACAAACTCTGTGACACAGTAGAGTCTGCTATTCATCAGTTACTAAATTCTCCTGCCTTATGCCTCCAAGTATCAGAACTTCTCATGGACTATGCTGATATTGCTAAGGCACTACCACAAAATGAAGCACCAAGTACCACAAAAGGCAGCTCTTCTTCAAAAGATACACCTGAAAAGATAAACTCTAGCTCCCAATCCCCCCACTCTACACTCCTTACTTTCTTACAGCTTATTCTTCGAGGACATAAATCTGTAAAGAAAAGCCTGAAAACAGCAGCTGACTACTTTGAAGAGGCTGTCCGAGTGCTAAGACCACCTTGTGAAGCTTTCCATGCCTTTGTTAAAATGGTTGAGGCCCTCGTCCCTCTGATAACAGATAAGTCACAGGAGACATAAATGTGTTGACCTGTCAGAAATCTATTTTGATTCCTTTTATTTTCACACAAAGAAGAATTTGGACATGTTTAAACACACGTACAAAAGCTATCTGCAATAGCCACTTCTAATATTTTCAGTCTTTTTTGGATTTGGTATCTGTGAGCACTTAGGGGTCAAAATCAAGTCCTGTTGGTTTATTTAAATTCACCGATAAAACAAAAACAACAATAATGTACATCAACTATAAATGGAAAACAAACATAGTAAAATAGTTCTATATTAAGTCTGTTTAACTTGCTGGACAAGCATGACTGAGGATTTCAGGAACAGTAGTTCATGCTGACAGAACATGTTAGATTTTATATGATTAGGTGATGGCACCTGCTATTGCTGACACCTAAATCTGATACCCAAAATGCTGAGTCTCAGATTGCCCCTATCTATCAAGCTGCTAAAAACTGAAAGCACATAGATTTCCTAAATGTCTGTCTTTCTCATACTAATATTTCTCATAATCCTGAACTTCTGTATTACTAGCCACAAGATTTCCAAGGTAATGACAACACTGAACTTACATGGAGCTGCAGAGTTCAAGCAGTTTACACAGAAACTTTTGGCTGTTCTTACTAACTGGCTGATGAGAAATCTGGGCAGCCCTCATGTTCAGATCTCACTTGGATCACTAAATTTTTACTTACTGCTTTGGATATGTGATGGTTAATATAGAGCTCCAGTTTCATGCCAAGTTCAGTCATGACTGAAAGGTGTTGCCACTCAAGAGCCGTTTGTGAAATGTGTCAGTGAGTAATGTCAGTGAGAGACACACAGTGAGTTCTATGGTTTGATGATTCCCTGAAAAATTGAATCACAATGACTAGTGACTGGTCTTGAACCAGTGAGATAACCACTCTGGCCATGACCTGAGGGGCTCAGATCAGGACAGGTGAGGAGCCAAAAGTGAAGAATTTCCAGGTGTTTTGGAAATAGGAAGTGCTGTAAGAAATTGTTCTTTATTTACACGCTGTTGTCATTTGGAGAGGGAAGAACTTCCTAGTTCTGACTTGGGTGCTAAGGCTCTGTGCGTGCTGAATCACAGAATCACAGAATGGTTGAGGTTGGAAGGGACCTCCGCAGATCAACTAGTCCAACCCCCTCCTCCAGCAGGGACACCCAGAGCACATGGCACAGGGTGGCATCCAGGTGGGTTTTGATCTCCGGAGAAGGAAACTCCACAGACTCTCTGGGCAGCCTGTTCCAGGGCTCTGGCACCCTCACAGGAAAGAAGTTCTTCCTCACATGGAGATGGAACTTCCTGTGTTTTAATTTGTACCCATTACCCCTTGTCCTGTCGCTGACCACCACTGAGAAGAGTTTAGCCCCATCCTCTTTATATTCTCCCCTCAGGTACTTGTACCTATTGGTTAGATCCCAATCTAATCTTGTTAGATCTCAGTCTTCTTTTCTCCAGACTAACAGGCCCAGCTCGCTTAGTCTTTCTTCATACAATAGATGCTCCTGTCCCTTAATCATATTCATTGCACGAATATGTAAAAGTGAGAGCAATATGCAGCTAAATCAGAAGTTCAGATTTCCATGTGTGTGATGTTAATTTGTTTACCAGCATTAGACATTGCAGACCAGTGAAGAAGAAAAGCAGTCACATCCAACAATCATTGTGACAGCAGTGGCCTCAACAGAGTTTCCTCCATTTCAGTCTGAAAGTGACAGCATGTCTTTGTGAGCCTCCAGAGGACTGCTGTAACACAGCATCTGCCTGAGTTCTGTGAAAGGAGTGCTATAGCCAAACACGAAAGCTGAAGACAAGCCTGACAAGTCTCTTGATCCCTACTACAGGATCTGTCTCAGAGCAGCTTTATGAGATGGTGATGAGCTTTGGTGCATGGGGTCATGCTGGTGGGAAGGCTGCTGGGTTGCAGCCACAGACATTGCTGTCTCCTGGGAGCCTGCATGCAAAGGAGATAGGCAGCGCTGCACACTTACCATCCAGGGTCAACCACTGTAGCGCCTTTTCCATCACATGGCCACTCTGTGTTGCGCAAAGCTACTAAGAGATCTACAAAGAGTCTGAAGCCAATATATGTCTTTCCTGAATGTCTGAGGGACAAACTACCTAGAGTGAAGACAGTCACTGCCCTACTCAGTAAGACCACCAGTTCTTGCTTCCTGAATGGATCCAGAAATGCCTGAATGTGCTGGTCTCTGCTTGAGAGTTGCAGCTGAAGTCAAAGGAAGTGTTGAACCATCTATCACAGCAGTAACTCTGCTGGATGATACACTGTGAACCTTTCTTGCTTGCTATTCAAGTGTTTATGTGTGGGTATAGTCAGAGCATCAGTCTCTGCCTGGCTAAGGACAAGAGAACTCCAATGACACTAGGAAGAATGGCAGAGGCAGGGGCAGTAAAACCACTGTTCTTTCTTCTTGAAGCTGAAAGAGAATCAAAAAAGCAGCCGTTTAGACCTCCTTTGACTGTCTAATACTTCCTGTAACACAACTCTTTCTACAAGTCCATTTCTACAAGTCTACCTACTATTTTGGCCTAGGTCTAGGCAAAAATTCTCATTCCTGAATGACAGTTTTATGCTTAAAGGTGGCTATTGTCTAAAGACACAAAAATAAGATTCCGGTATTAGTGGTGGACCAAATGAAGGACAGGGCTGTAGAAAAGACCCCGTGATGCCTTCCAACACAAAGGCTTATTTCTGTCACCAGGAGCAAAGCACTGTGCATGCTTTGCTAAAGGGTATTTCTTGGGTCTTCCTTATGCCATAGGAGAGAGAACAAGGCTAAAGAAGCAGTGGCCTTATTTAGCCTGAGCCCTACCTGAGCTTGCCAAGGTTTCAGCGGACCAAAGCTCAGCATTGTCCCAAGACCTGAGATGTGTCAGTCTTGCAAACTACCATATTGCCTGAATTCAATCTGCCTGGACATCTCATCTGTCCTCTCAGTAGGGATGCTAGGGACTCCACAACATGGGACCTATGACACCCTCACAATGATAGATGGGATAGATGGAGCCTGCAAAAATCCTGAAACCTCTTGTGTATCAGGTGTTCCCAGCTTCCACAACAAACAGGTGAAAATCAGTCCAAGGCAAATGGGTCCTAGAGCCCTCTGGCAAGCAAACACGCTGAACAGTTACTGATCGGGGCTTGAGTGTGATCCCATGTGGGTGCAGCTGGTGAGGGCTGCTCAGGGTACTTGGAGGCAGATAGCCCAGCATTCCCCCACAAAAAAAGCTGATACACAGTACCTTGCAAGAGCTGGCAGTGGTACTTGCTGTAGTTCCCCACAGAGTGCAGATGCAGCCGGTTACCCTGCTGTGTCTGAGAGAAGTTTTTGACAAGGAAAATCTCGTAAGGGGGGATTAGGACTTCCTTCTCTGAGGTGTGGTGAGAAAAACCTTGCACAGCTGCTCCTAGGCAAGTTGTAACTGTGAACAAAGTTTCATTACCAAACTTCTGTGCTTCTTTCAAGAGGCGGGAGGTGGAGGTGAAACGGCCAAATCTCACTCTGCTGCCTACCACAGCCTTAAAATATATGTCTTTCACACCCCTGTGTACCCGGTAGCACATTTTCTTTCTGGTGTTCTCCTTGCTATTTTGCCATTGTTTCATTATCTGGATGGCAGTCGTTAGGTAGAAGTGAAAATATTTGAAAGTGAAGTTGTGCCTGTAGTGCTCTGGAGATCTTCCAGCAATAGATGTGGCCCAGTTCAGCTGGGAGTGCAGGGAGGAGTTCATGGTGTAAGCCATGAGGACTACAGCATGGCTCTCATGCATCTCCCTCAGCAAACCTACGGGGCTCTTTAGAAAATTTTCCTGAGCCTGCTTCCAGAGACTCAAATACTTCTTGTTAGCGGCTATTTCCTTTTGGAAATAGTCTCCTCGCTCCAGCTCTTCCATCATCTGCTCTCTGCACCCCAGATACTGGTCATCAAAGGAATGCAGAGCCATATTCATCAAGTGTTGGGACATAGCCTGCAATATGAAAGCAAAACACCATTAACATCAGAAGCGTGAACTTCTTGTGAATCTCTGTGGATGTAAGCCATTTTTTTCCCTATTCGCTTCCTTCCCTTTTTCACTGTTGGTAGAGCAAACATAGCAGGTAGGTGTCTCTGACAAGTCCTTCTTGAGTGACCGCACGCTGTTGTACAAACCTAATGGCAAGGAAGTCTCCTGCTCTGGAGATCTTTAAAACCCACTTGGATGCCACTCTGTGTCCCGTGCTCTAGGTGTCCATGCTGGAGCAGGGGGATTGGACTAGATGATCTCTAGAGGTCCCTTCCAGCCTCAATCATTCTGTGATTCTGTGAACTACCAGTTAGAATACCAGAGCCCTCATTTTACGAAAATCGATTGCATTAAAAGTTGCAGCAGAGTTTGCTGCGGTACAGATATACCAGCTGGCATGGTGTAGTAAATGTGTAGAGTTCCCCCAGGTTCTGGACACACAGCAATGTTAAGATAGGGCTAGTCAGGCAGAGATCTGTAAACAGTACTACCACTGTACTCCAAGGCATCAGATGCAGAGAATACAAAACTTGAGAGGAGCATTGCATGTTGTTAAACCAAATGCTCAGATAGACTGTTGGAAATCTAGAAGTTTCTTCTTGACTTTAATGGGACCAGACTCTTCTATTTCCTTAGTAATTAAGCTTAGTTACACTTCCAGTATCTCCCTTCTTTCCTGGAGTAAAATGGGCAAAAGGATAAGAGCTGTAGGACAGACCAATGGTGCTTTTATTTCCAATTTCTACCGAAGATTAGTAAGCTTTGAAGAAGGAAAGAATAAGCAAATCAATATGCTAGGGGGCAGTGCAGCCTGAACATACCTCAGGGATGACTTTCTCCTTCTGTCTTGTTATACCTCTGGAACATATTGTGGTGCAAGAACACATTTAGTAAGATAGTTTAGAAGCACATTTATTTGTCTGATTTATCTAAGTAAGACCAGGTAACTTTGTTATGTCAGTAAATATTAAGCACATGAGAAAGGATTTACACAACCAGGTGATATAACAGAAAAATAATATATAACTAATATATTCTGTCTGTGAAATTACTGTATTTCACAAAAATCTTCTCTCATAAGATCTAAGAAATATGATGACATCATTAGATTATTATTTGTGCTGTTTGATCTTTTAGTAGACTCTAGTCAAATATTGTAGTCAGTTGATAGCTGGATACTATGAGTAGGTCTTCACTTCATCTCAGACGTTCACTCTGATCATATAACCCAAATCAGTACCTTTTTTGGACTCTAAAGTTAATAAACTGGCCCAAAAACTGTGCACAGATTCAGTTTACTCTCCATGATACCTTAATTACTCTGAGGGAAAGCCGCAAGGAATAGAGCAATATGATCATTGTCTCATCCGACAACAGAATGCTGTTGTCAGAGCCTCAGCTAAGGCAGTCTGAGAAAGGAGACGAACACTTTCATGATATCTACTCAAAAACATGCCCTGGGAAACCATCTGCCTCCAAACAAGAGAAATTTATAACAATGGAGTTGAAAGGAATTAGGGTAGGTAAGACACAGAATAGATCAGTTGAAAGCAGAACACTTCTCCCTTTAAGCCTAACCCAAAGCTCCATAAAGACCATGTTTTAGAGAGGAAAACATGGGTCATATTTAATTGGACTTTGAATCAGTAACTGAGGAGATTTCGCCATTTTAGATAAAATACAATGTTTCCCCCTCTCACCAGCCTTTGCAAGAAGATCAGCAACAGGAAGTTGACCAGCAGATGTGCTGATATTCTTGAATCCGCCCAAGTCACTGGCATGACACAGCGTGCTCTCAGAAAAAAGGAGAGGTCGCGTATGTCTGTGTCTCTGTTCTTGAACTGGAAAATTCTGCAGCTTGGAATATGCCCTCAGATTTGAGTGAGGAGTCTTCCAGCAAAGATCATTCACGTGATTCTTACAGCAAATCAGAAGTCATAAACCAAATTGACAAGGTACTGGTAGATGTGTTCCCACAGTTAATAAGGAAATATCTGAGTGCACTGACACTTCATGAGTTATTTCTTTACTCCAGTTTCAGCTGGTATATATATCCTTCACCTTAATAATTCTCCTCATTCCAAATTATAATTTCTTTTTTAATTTTTATTTTTATTTTAGCCTTTTGCCTATCCAAATCCAATAAATGGAAGAAAGTAAGAAATCCATGTCTTGGAAAAGTCTCTTCTGCAAGGCAGTTCTCTCCCGAGGAGCTACATGACTACGTGAGGTAGAGAACAGTTCCTAGTCAAAAACTTAAAAAGCCCCTTTAAAGAAGTGTGGAGGTCTGATAAAACCAGCAGAGAAATACGTGATGGGTTGGGATCCCATCTGGAAACAGAGATAACATAACTGTCCCTCTCCTGCTTAGGTCCTCCTGTTTTCTAATAATTTGCTGCCAATCCTATTTTTATGCCACTGCAAACTGGCACCTCTTAGAATTGTTTCCATGGGTACATTCAATATGAATGAATAAATACAGATTCTGTAGTGGGATTAATCTCTTTCTGCTTTGCAGTCACCTGGCTAAAGGTCAGTGAGTTACCTATTAGACCCATGGCCTCTGACCAGTCTTCTGTCTAGAAAAGAGCCAAAAGGGATGTCAATCCTGCACAGAGGAGGCAAATCCACTTTTCATTGCTGTCTGGGGATGGGTTGGTCAGAGAGATTTTCAGGCGGGAATCAAGAATGGTACTTTGGCTAGCAGAGTAGAAATATCTGTGGTCATGGCTTGATTCTTTAGGAAAAATAGATATATGTGTTATTGGTTGGATTCTGTGGACAGAGAGCATTTCCTGAATATCACTGAAATATAGTGAGAGGGAGATAAAGGTCTCACTGGATCACTGTCAACACATTGTATGCACTGTACCAGTAGATGCTGAATAAGTGACAATATCTTCAACCACTGGTAATACGAGATGGTAACACGAAGGATGTAAAGCGATAAATGCAGCCTATTTTCTTCTTGGAATCGCCCCATAATTTCGGGCTACATTTCAGAAAGCAGTTTTTCAACAGGCAAAACTGAGTCCAGAGAAGGGGTTACTTACTCAGAGACACCTTCCCCATTCATGTAAAGATAAAAAAGACCTAAACTGTGATTCCTCCAGCAGGCATTTGAACAGTCAGGGTAAGCAGCTCCTGTAAAGTCACAAACTCTTATAATCAGTCTTCTTATCAGTTCATCTACATATTATTCAGTTGCAGCTCATGTCTTTTCCTCTTTCTCCCTTGTAGCATGTTAATGTATATTTTAGTATGAAATGAATGAAGATGAAAGGCCATTGGATTTGCATTTACAACACTTAAGATTCAAGATTATTTATTGTTACTGAAATAAATTCAATGACCATAAGATGGCAGCAGAGTATTTGTAGTGATCTACATTCTCCAGATGAAATCTAAGATTTCCATTCGAGAATTAAATTTGCAGTCTGATTTAGGGACTCAGATCTCCAAAGGCTGTAATGACTTCAGCGAGATTAGTACATATAAAGCACCACTCTGGTGGCACAGAGCCGACTACATGATCAAGACCCGAACATGCAACTTCTCTGCAAAAACTATTAATGAGAAGAGAGAGAAAAATGTAAAACTAGCACAAGAATGCAAATATGGACAGGAAGTTTTGAGTTTATATTTTACCAAACAAAATCATACCAAAACAAACAAGCAAAGGAAAACTAAGGTCTTACTAATCACTAGTACTTTTCCCAACAAAATTTTCCCTACTTTAAATGAGTACTTTATTCATTTTTACTAGAAGGCATTTGCTGTGGTCAGTGAAGCTCCATCTGTTTATGCCAATGGAAGAACCATTCATGGTTATTTGACCGAAACAAACAGGTACTTACTGCTTGCTGTTTGACTCTGTTTGCTCCTTGCTGTAATACCAGTATACCCACCTTAAGTCATAGCAGCTTGCTAAATGCAGGCTGTTCATGCTCATGTCTGCAGCCATCTGTGTGGACTTATCCTATGTCCTTATTCCAGGAAATGATCTTTCAGAGATATGCTAAACTCAGTGAATCGGGGAAAACCTGTCCCACCTCTCGCTCACTGTGTACTAAGATCACACATTGAGTTCCAGGTGTAGTCGCTTCAGATTCACTCTGGGCCAAAAGAAGCTTCGTGCAGCTGAATCCCTCTCTTCAGGGCTCACAAGGGCAGACTTTATTTTCTAGACTTCTCTTTAACCACAGATAAAAGTTGTATAGAGGAACAGAGAGAAGCACACTGACTTGCTTTACATAAGCAGTATTTATTACAATCAACAGCTGAGAATGTCTGTAGCAGCTAACATGTAGCCAGAGAGATTCACTCCTCCTCAGTCTCTTGAGGCTCAGCAGAAAGACCTTTGAGACATTACCCTCCGTCTATCTCCCAGAGCATGAATGCTGATACAGGATGGTAATGGAGACTTTTCAAAAAGTTGCTACTGCATAATATTAATTCAGACACAATGAAGTAATGCATTGGGAAAAGGAGATTATAATATATAGGGAATGACCGGAGATATATCAAATGCTGACCCAACTTCAATTCATGCTTGAACTGATTCTTTTTTTATTTCATAAAGTCTATTGTGTTTATTGTGTTTTCATTTTGTTTTGTTTTGTTTTGTTTTGCTTTCTTGGAGCTGTTGTGACACTTTCCGTTTTAAGCATAAACTTTAAAGCATCACAGAGGGACAGGATTTTTGGTTGGTTGGTTGGGTTTTTATGTGTATGCATGCTTAGGCATATCAGTTTCCTGAAAATAAATTCTAGCAAAATGAAGAGATTTTCAAATCACTTTTTATAGCCACAGAATGTAGCATACAAATCGAATAGTTAATCTAAATGGACTGCCCAAACACACCTTTTGGCATTCACCTGTTGTTTCTATATAGGCACACTTTGTAATAGAAACGTACCAGGATCTGATTTCTTATTGTGTTCCATCCTTACGAAATGAACCTACATTGGTACATATTTAGGATAATCATTCCAGCTGAAGGTACTGAACTTTCCTGGTCGATTGTACCAGGAGACAACAGATCCCCCATCTTCTCAGTGAGTACTTCAGAATCAGATCAATCACATTTATAGGCATTGTGCCATTACCCTTCTACTACCCCCCTGCATTTCTGGAAGACAACAAAAAGTCTTGCTATGTTTCTAAGGCATACACATTGGGCTTCTTAAGAGGAACAATCTTTTTTTCACATAAAGTACCATGGGGTATCAAAAGAAAGGAGGTAAGACAGAATTTTCTCAGACATTTCTAATGAAGTTCAAAATACCACATTACTGCTGAAGAGAAACATTAATTATGAAGGGAAGAGAGCTAAAGAAAGCTAGGCAATGGGGATAATTATTTTGTGTTTTGGTGTTCTTAGGGCTAACAGACAGACTTGAAGAAAGCCGCAATCTATATCTCTTTCTTCTCACCTACAAATGTCTTTCATTTGGGAGGTTTTAGAGAGGTTCGGAGCCAGACCAAGGAATTGACTGTCCCAACCTTAGTATCTCCCAAAGTAATAGTTGTAGGCCATGGGAAATCCTATTTGTTCAGAAAGAAAGTCACAAGGTTGATAATTTTCACAACGCTCACGCATCTGCTCCATTGGGCTTTTATAATACTCAGAGTACCTGCAGTAGACAAAGAGAGAAACATTGTTCCACAGATTCAACTGATGCAGCTGGACAGGTTTCACATCCTTGGCTACCACTAGAAAAGTGATTCCCCAGCATATCCACAACAGAGGACTTCTCATAGTGACTTCAACACCTCTGCCGTGGAAATAGATCTCCTTGACTAATGCTAGGGAAAGCTGAGGAAACTTAAAACAATTGCCCTTGACACTTCAGTAGAACATTTGTTTTTGTTTTTGTTTTTGTTTTTGTTTTTGTTTTCCCTGTCATTAATCTAGAGACTGTTTTCAACCCCATCCCAGCTGCCTAAGACCATTTTTCTTGTTTCCTATTTCCCTTAATTTGTTCCCAGTTTCTGCTCATTTTCCCTTTAACCACTATTTTCCTTTAGTTAAAACAGTTTCCTTTCATCATCTGCACTTCTGTCCCCTCATAGTTTTTATTTTGCTAGACTAGACAAACTCAACTATTTGAGTCTCAGTTGCTCACTCTGGATGCCCTTCCCAACTTCTATTCCAGAAGGAATTAATCTTTCTTGAATTCTGTACACGTTACTATAGAAGTCCCTCCAGTATCTCATGCATTGCTACCTTTATTCTGTAGTGAAAATACCTTGGCTCACCCCTCACCCTCTAATTTCATTTGTTCCATCTACGTTGCTGGACTAACCTTACCTCTCTCTCAAATAATGCACCAAAGTGTCTCTCTACATTACTGCTTCCTAATTAATGCTTATAGCTGAAGCTACTTCTGTGAAATCCTCCTTAAGGGCCATATGTTCAGTATTACCGAATGTCATCTTGCCTTTTATCATTCTAGGTTCAACATCACTTAGTTCCTCTACTTCAATACACTGATCCTCTTCCTTACAGTTGGAGCTTCTCAGTTTCATATCATTGAAAATCCCTCCTGTCCAAGGATGGATTGAATAAGCATGTTTGAAATTTCTCCAAATCTTTATATATAGGATTTCTGCACAAATGGACCTATTCCTAGTAGGTCCTGCAGCTTCAGAAAGAACAGCCATTCTGATCTGACCTCATTCACGCAATAAAGTTCTGTATCCTTTGCAGCTATAGACAATGAGCAAGGCTCCATTCCCTGGAGTTTGGCTTTGATGTCCATGTAGCTTAGAGCAGTTTTTAACTTGTATCTTGTCGTCCCAATAGCTTGCTCAGAGAGTTTGTACTGTCTTTCTGCCTGGGAAGAATAACCAACTGAGGTATGAGCTCATCCAAGGATATTTATGGAGAAAAAAAAAAATTATCTACCAAAATATATATCCTAAGCCTTTTTTTTTTCTTGTGTGTTTGAAGATAATGACATAAGTATGCAAAAAAATGAATGCCTTCCTATGTCCCATCACCTTCCCATGCCATTTTTACAGTAAAACCAAGGTCCTGCCCTCAGCCTCAGCTTGACTCATTGTTCTGTTTTGTGAGTTTTTACCATTCATACACGCTGGATCTCTTCTGCCTTCTCACAAAGGCATTGGCAACTTCCCTTTTAATCTTGATGCCTACCAAGAGAGAACACAACAAGTTACTGATGCAGGGCATTGGTCTATAAATATTGGACCAATATAGTTTCTGAAGATGACTGTTTGCCTTCTTTGCAAGCTGTTGTGGGCCATCCTAATTCTCTGTGCACCTCTCCTCACCACTCTGCCTACTTGAAGTCCAATGGTTGGGCTCCCTCCTTACCCCAGCATGAGCAGCTACATGGAGCAACTTTCCATCATAAACTCCATTCCCTTATTGCTCATCAGGACCTGAGTCTATAGCAGATAAGCATGACAGCATAAAAGATAAATGAGGAGAAAATGAAACCTTGTGCAATCTGAAGGGAATGGCATTCTTTCTCCTTGGTGTAGCTAACTTCAGGGTCTTAGTTAACTTCTGTATTCTAACTCAGATTGATAGTGATGTGAGATACTAATGACTAAGCCTTCCAAATGCTTCCAATGAGCAATAAACAAATGGCTGCATGGAAGTAAGTAACAGAATCTGCACATCTGGTGTTCCATGAAAGATGGAGAGTGTAAAATAAAGAGAGTTAAGTATCACCTAGGAGGAATTATGCCTGTGAGGTGCAAAAATCCTGGTGTTCAGGCTTTGAAGAGTGCTTGAATGTGAGTGGTCTTTGGCCATGGCAGCATTTTCACCTAGGCTCCGCTAATTCACTGTGTGAGCAGAAGCTGTTTATTTCTCCCTTGGATCTGTGCTTTCATACACACACACACACGAGTGCTGCACAGCCCTCTCCACAAAATAGCATGAAGAGTGACTTCACCCCACCATAGCCAAAAGAGACAAACCCAGAAGACAGACCACCACTTTCCATGAGACAGACCCAGACCAGCAGAAGTGTGTACACATAGCAGCATGATGGCAACACAGGCAACTGTACACTAGTATGTTTTGACTGATAAACTGGTCTACGATCACTGTCACTGGGGAAATTCAGTTTCTATGACCCATGCCTGTGGACATCATTGAGGGAGAAGGTGGATTTTGTGTCCTTCCTTCATCACTCTGGGTGTCTGACCATGTTTCTGCTTGGCAGATGGCAGATGCCCCATGTGAGGAGACACCTCACTAGCAAGCTGATTTTTAGTCAGGGTCAAAGTACTGGCTGAACAAAAACTGCCAGTTAATGACCTGTCAGAAATCACCACTTTTCCCATAAAGACCTGCCTGTTTTTTGGTCTGTTTGCTTGTTTTCTGTATCTGAAACCATGTTTGGATTGACTCACTAGAGAAATACTGGCATTCATAGTTGCCAGCAGCAATGCTACTCTGAAGGAATTAGAAAGGAGAATGCCATGGGAGGAACAAGAGGGATTTTCCATGCAGATTTCTGCCAGGATCAGCTTGTTGTGGACACTCCAAGTCATGCAAGTTCTCATGCCCTGGACAAACTGACAGAACAGAGGAGGGCTGTAACCCTAGGCAGTAGCCATGGAATCTGCTTGCTTTCAAGCTTTTTAGGATGTGGGATTTGGCAGCAATGTCACAGCCCATTCTAGCGTGGCACCAAACCTTTCTGCTCTGTCATCCCGCCTACCGGATTGGCTGCTAACTGTTCTCTGTAGGTCCTGGGGCTGGTGCTGCTCTAGAAACAGGCAGAATTTAGACCCAGTTGCTGGAAAATCTGAACTGGGATCTCCTTATAGAGACATGACTGGAGAATGGAGAAGGAGCCTCACCATGCTCTTGATAGAAGGAATTTTGCAGTCAAAAACTTGCCTTTCTTGGGAGCATAATGATTCTCAGTGAGAAAACCTGAAGTTTCATCTTACCATGGGGCTCTGCTGAAACATATACACATCTCATAGCAATCTGCAACACCACTATCCTTATGTGGCTAAATTTCTTGTCTTGGGGATGTAACCACTGTGCATGGGTTCCTGAGGCTTGTTCAGGGAAGACAAGACATGGGTAATGTTACCTGTTTCATGGAGGGGAGATGGGTCCAACTTCTAACAACCCACAGGGTTGTATCCTTTCCTACTTAATGGCTGTGGCTACTTAGGGTTGTGGAAGTGCTGGCTACACCACTTACATGCACTGCCCATGCAGGGAGACTGACCTCCCTTGTGTTTCCTACTCCAACAGCTTGTGAGAGTCAGCCCTTCTGCTACAGGCACTCCAGCCAACAACGTCTGAGGGAGTTCAGCATTGACGGAAAAAAGGGTAAGTAGAGAGAGGAACTCAGCAAGGCTCCTGCTTGTCCCTTGAGCCTAGTTACAGGTGAAAGGGAGGTAGATGTGGTAGGAGTCATCCGAGGGACAATCACAACAATATACTCACTGTCAGCACTGGGAGATCCGGAGGGTGCTTTGGAATCTGGAAGACAGACAGACAGATGGAAAGCAGTTACTTGTGAGTCTTGTTTTCCTGCTGCACTCTGTAACTGGATTACTCTGCTACCTAGATGGGTCTAGCTCCCTGCCTTTCCCAGAAAACAGGGGTTTTATTAACACCCAGAATCCAGGGGTAGAATTCACCACAGCAAAGTTCATCCATTATGTCTGGATTTGTTCTGTTTCAACTTCCTCTGTGCAGGGTTAAATGATACATGACAATATAAGCACTGTGGAGGCTAGATGAAGAAAATTTATCTCCTTCCTCGTCCTCACCCTTGCTAGTTCAAGCTAGGGGACAAACTAGGCAAAATACCAAATTTGGTCAGAAACTGGTGGTGGTTAATCATCATCTCTATCTTTGGGGGGAAAAAAAAAAGTGTTTCCTTCTCTCTAGGGAAAAATCACAAGCTATTTATGGGGAAAAGAAATAGGGCCTAAAGTTAGGAACAGCACTACCTTCACAGCTTTGTGGCCCAGGGTTGAGCTACATGGTTCATTAGCCCACCCAAGAGGAGTCTGTATACTTTATTTCTGTGTTCAGTCATATCTCAACCCTTAAAACTCACTGCAAACACCCAAGTGTCCTTCAAGAGAAATGTTAGGTCTCCTCCTTATCTTGCTTTTCCCACCCTCTGCTATTTCACCTATGACTTTTTACTGAACAGTGTCAATTCCACACAAGTCTTCAGAATTTAGTGTGAATATATTTATGGGGGAAATGAGGATTTCAGGAACCAAGATAAAATTATCCTTAAATAAAAACTTTGTGTAAGAAAAGTTATGTCTCGTTCTAGTTCTATTTTTAAGCAACTTATACATTCCTTGGGTTTCAAAATAAATAAATAAAAGATTAAAAATGACTACAAGACTGTTCAAGACTATTAAGCAATCCATAACATAACAATAGCTAAAAAAAGCTGAGTACTCAAGACTGAGAGAGTGAGCAAGAGACTCTCTGACAGAAGGAAAACACAGATCAAATAAAATATATTTGCCAGCATTGAATCATGACATATCTGATGCCAGGGTAAATTTAACTCCGGAAAGAACAAACCCAATATAGGCGAACACAAGACAATTTACTGCTCTGCCTCGCCTTTCCTGATCTTTCCCCCATTCCCACTCTCTACATTAATTATAAATATGCTACTATATTTCTATTTCTTGATCATAAAGCTACTATGGTTAATTCACCTTCCTGTAAGATGTGCTTTTATTTCAATGGGACAACCTTCATTTTTTTTTTAACCATTGAATAAGGTCTTTTTTATCTCTCCTGAAATTCTCTACATTCTACACTTTTCAGCAGGTGAAGACTTGACTCAGTGCCTATCTCTGAGATCCCACAGCATTCCAGCGCTGGCAGGAAAAAAACACCTCTCCCAGTGGTCAACACAGCTCTGCCCTGCAGCTCAAGCCTCATGCTCAAAACCGAGCCTCCAGCATACCTTTGCCAGTTCACCTAAATACCAGAACAAGTGTAATGTTTAAACATGTCAAATTATCAGAAAACTCCGCCGCAGTTCAGTGGTGTAATTTGTTTAGTGTTTTTTGGCTCCATCTCATTTATGCCTGTGTAATGTAACCAACCAGCCCTGCAAAACATCTCAAGCTGCGCAACAACCCGCTGCACACTGCCTACCCCCAAACTGTAGGTCCCTGTGGACTAGAGGGAGACTCGGTGACTCTCGCAGAGAGAGTCCCAGGACAGACATCCCCTTACCTTTTTCACAACAGCAAAGAACTGCCAGGGCCAGAGTCAAGATCAATGGTGCCAGCAAACTCCTCATCGTCTTTGGCTCAGCCGCTTCCCCCCGGCCTCAGAGCTCTCCCGGAGACTAACGGGTTTCTCTGGAGCTTGCTCGCAGGCAGCAGTTTATATGCTGTGATCATCTGGAGAGACCAGGGCTCTGGCTTGTGTCCCTGCAGCTGGACTCCAAAACAAAGGCTGTCTTTTGGGCCAGGAGATATCTGCCCCTGGCAGCCATCTTGACATCCATCTGAAGGCTCTTGGCATTTCCAGATTTTATCTGAATTTCTGAACAGGACTGTTGAAGAAAAACAACTGGGATGAAAAAAAATAGCTTTATTATAAACATGAAAGCCATCAAGCTTCTTTCAAAAAGGCTGTGGGAGAGATTAGTACAGGCTGAGGTGGAGCTGTTCCTTTGGCGGGCTGTCTTCCATAGAAGAGCAAATGAGACTGAACCTGATGGTGATGACACTCTTCCCCTACCCCACCTCACCCATCTCTTTGAAGAAAAGAGCAAGCCCTTTAAATGGTTTTCGTATGATAAGCACACAGTGGATTTTCACTTCAGAGAGTTTCAACAAACTGCTTTGGAATACTGAGTTTTTCGCATTCTTGTGAGCTTTGGTAATTTGTTTGGTTGTTTTTTGTTTGGTTGGTTTTTAGTTTTTCTTTGCAGAGGGAAGAATGGGCGTTCTTGCTTTTTCTTCCTGAAAAGCTTTCTGTTTTCGAGGTAATTAGCTTGCTTTCACATGTCTCAATGCCAAATAAATCCTGAGACTTTACAGATGTTTTATTCTTCAGGTTTGGATGGCTATAGCGTTCACCTGGTGCAAGGTCCATGCACCCCACAGCTGCTCTCAGTGTGCTGAGGAGCAGCAACAGAGCTGGCACACTCCCACATGGATGAAGTGTCCCCACCACCTCTACCCAGGTTCGTCACAGGGCACCCAAAGCCCACACTGCTCCTGGTGCCAGTAACAAGCCATGACCATGTAATTGAGAAAATCTCCAGCTGTGTTTTTTCCCGTTTGGTGGATTTTCAGTGAGTACTTAAGCACTGTAGCTCTACCTAAAGGCAAAACTGAGCCCTTGGGTATGACCTGAGCTGAGGTGACAATCATTTTACCTTGGTGGCAAAATGTACTTTTTAATGACTTTTATTCAGAACTACCTAATGGGCAGTGTTCCTATTCACAAGCTTACTCCCTCTTGCTCTGCACAAACCCTTTTCAACACCCTACCTGAAAATAAACCCATGCTCCCCAGACCATCCCACTACATCCCACTGTAACCACCCCCACACACCTCATGGTTCATGTCTGCCTCCACCTCAGTGTCCCCTCACCAGTCCCCTCACAGCGCACCTTTCCCAGTTTCTAAAGGGAGGAGGAGTGAAACATGGAATAGCCAACGGGGGGCATCCAAAGGTTGCAGAGTTAGAGCTTAAAGAGTTTCCAAGGACAGTCAGAACGTTGGGTATTCTGCCAATCCTTAGAAACACTGTCTTTTAATTTAGAGAAATTTCAGGATTAAAATAAATATATTTTTTTTTCTGAAGTCCAGGAGAGATTGCATGTACATGCTAGCAACTTCCAACAGAAGTATCTTAAAGAAAAATGATTTAAAAATAAATAAATAAATAAAAAATAATAGGAATTCCAGGAAAATCTCACTTCCCACAAGAAAGCTGAGAAGAATGTAAACATGCAATTGCAGTGAGCCTTGCTTCTCTTCACAGGCCTTTCCAAGTTTTCTGATCAACATGTAGTCTCTTAGATATATTTTATTGCTTAAGTTAACGAGATTCCACTTAAATTTCTACTTTTTTTTTTCATTATTTTCCATATATCTCAGGATACAAATCCAGACAGCATGAACTCTACAGCTTCAGTTTTGGTAGTGTTACAGTGTCAAGTCAGACCCAGACATGGAGATCTCTTCTCTCTTCATTTCAGGATAGGAAGGTTTTGTCTGACTAGGAATCCCACAGTACATCTACTCAGGAACATGCATAAAAACATAAAAACTTATGGTGGAAATAAACCTAATCCATTTTTTTTTCCCTAACCTCACTTTCTACTCACTTTTTCTTTTGGATCAGTTTTAGAAACTGTTGGGATGGTGTTTAGTATTAGAAGAGTTTTCAACAGATACACACATTTCTTTTCAAAAGCTCATCTCTAAAACTGGTAAATCCTCAAAGCATATTTCTGAAGAAGATGTGTGTTTCTAATGTATAAAGTAGGTTTAGTTCTAGGCTTAATTTCAATAATAGTCAATAATGTTATTTTACCTTAAAGCCTTTGATAGTGTGCCATTAATCTTTCCCACTTCTATACTTTGCAGGTCCCTGAGGAACCTGGAGATATGAATATTGAAACAAGCTGTGGTGAGCTGATACAGAAGATTTCATGCCTTCTACATATCCCATGCCAAAGGGTATCCAGGCAGCTGTGGTCACTGATCAGTTGGGAACAGCTGGAAACACATTTCCTGGTGCCTGTTGCTTTGGGACACTCTGTGAGGTGCTCTACGGCTGATGCTGGTGGCAATCCAATTGTAGCCACACTCTTTCCTCAAAGGAAAGGTGCTTGGCGACCTGTGAACAGGGTCAGGCTATACCTTGATTTTGAATGAGGTATGAACATTGAAACAAAATTGCCCTGAGTAAATTAACTTAAGCTTGTCAAACACTGTGGGTTTCTTTATTTAATGACCTGGAATCCCATGACCTACTTTCAGCCCCTCATCAGCACCAGTGGCCATTCCTCCTGCAGGGCTGCCACAACCATGCTGCCTCCTACCAGCACAGGAACATATTTCCCCTTTCTCCTCAGAATCCTTGTTTTATCCCTTTTCTTGCTGAGGCTCCAGCACCCAGATCTTGTCCCTCATGGGCTTGGAACAACACAAGAGGAGACAGCTACTGTATAAGAAGGGATACTTTGGCCTGAAGCTGACTTTCCAACTTCAGCAAAGGCAAGGCTGAACCAAGAAGAATATACACTTAAAATCTTAATTTTAGCTTAATAATAATAATAACAATAATACAACCAGTATTTCAAAGTAAGGGGTTAACACTAAGTAGCCTGGAATCATTACAGGTGGAAGCAAGGCTGTAAAAGTGGATTCCAAAAGGAAGTAGGAAAAAAATCCAGACCAGGAGTTGCTTTACAGAGAATCACCCAGTGTCAGGACCAAAAGGTAGCTGTGTGGATAAGATGCAGTTTAGAGGCATTTCTTGTCACTAACTTTGGGTCTAATTCTGTTTTTAAGATTGAACAGGCACCTTCTGATTTTTTTTTTTCAAAACTGAGGATAGATGCTACAGATTTCATTTTTAAAAAGTTCATCTCACACTATTTTATGAATACTGCCATTTCAAGATGTTTTAAATTTGTGAAATGAAATTTGGCAGGGACATCTAAAATAAGTCAGTTTGGGGCGCTGGAGCATAGACTTCATAGATCCTTTCAAAATCATGTGATTCCCAGGTGCTCACTTTTTTTTTTTTCCCTAATCCATACTAGGTTCTACACTAGAGAAACTCAGTTTCTTCATGGAAAATTCTCCCCCAAAAATACAGTGACTCATGAGAAGATAGTATCAAACCAGCACTTTATTGTGTAGCAAGACACCCACGTCCTGAACTCTCTCCGATCTCTGCTATCTCAGCTCAGCGCTAATTAACACAGAAGGCAGGAATCTATGGCTACGTGAGAGTGAAGCAGCATGCAGGTTAACATATAAGGAAACAAGCAACTGAATATATCTCAGAGCCATTGCTTTTTCTGTGAGGATACCTTGGGCTCCAGGCCCCAGGGTGAAGACTAAGCTTCCTTTACTTAGTCCTCCCCCTCCCAAAATAGTGCCTGTAAGCAGCAGCCAAGCCATGGCGATAAGCGTAGCGTTCACAGGGGTAATAGTCCTCGCACATCTCTCTCTGACGTTCCTGGGGGGCTTTCATACGTTCCCTGATCCTGCAAACAAGAGGAGAAGAGGGATAAGTGCTGTCAGCTTCAATACGTGCTCCACAGCCCCCCACCAAGATCCTTCTCCAGTCTCATATGTCATCAAACTTCTGAGGTTAGGGTGTACGAGCTGCTGTATTCTCCACACCCCGGGGAGTGATATAACTAAACCAGGAGCATTGGTATCAGGCAACCTTTTACATCAGAGCTCAGCGTTGCGGCCTGTGCCTCAGAGGCCATTGCCAGCTGCCCTCAGTGTCTTCAGCCTGTAACTGCTAGTATGGGAGGCTGGCTCTGCCTCTCCAGCTGTCTCTAGCCTGCTCCAGTCAGCTCTTCCCAAAGCTACAAGCGTACCAAGGAGCTGAAATGTGTTATAGAGGGGCCATCTGGAAGAGCCGAGAGAGGATGCATAACACCTCTCTAGGAGACAATTTCTGCACATCAGGTTTAATTTTCACAAGCCCTGCATGGCATAGGAAAGTCCCTATATCTACCTTTTATTGATAATGGAAGAAGGCCTACAGAGAGACCTGTGATTCAGTTTAAAAAAAAAAAAAAAAAAAAAAAAAAAGCTGTGCATATTCTGCATGTGATCTGCAGGCTGGAACAATATCTCAAGCTGATCTTACTTTCTGGAATCCCACACTGATTCCTTCTCATTATGCTGGTGCTTTCTTCAGATGAATTAAGCAGAGCCTTCAAGGAAATTGCCATGGCTTTCTCCACTAGTACCACACATTGTGCTTGGCCAGGACAGATCCCTCCCACCTCTCATTCTGAGTACCCTGAGACAATACATACCTCTCCCGAGACAGACCTTCTAGTCTTCTATCAGGTTGCATGAAGTCATTGGCCCTCCTCTCACTGAGGAAGGGATCTGAGAAGGCAAGAGATTGACCAGATCACATTGATACTTGGGCTAGGACAGATTTTTACAAAGATCACCTCCCACCTTTGTGTCAGCCTCCTTGTCCACCTTCCCATGCATAGTGAAACCTAGGACATTTTAATATTCCCTCCTGTCCACCCCTGCCGGTTGATGCAGAGACTTTCTCCCCTGACTTGTGCAGCCTGTGTGGAAGTATACACACTGCTCATGTTGTGGTGGAGCTTGGCCAAGAGGTAAGGGCCAAGGTAGTTAAATCAAGGGAAGCCTGGACACACTGAGAAGAATTCATCCGAATGTGGAATTGCAAGTATAAAGAGGAAGGGCCTGAATGAGTTTATCTTCCTCCAACATTAGACAGTCACTGAACAAAGGCCTGTGCAACAACTTTGGACTGAGGTACCTGAAGGTCACCTTTATCTCTTTTGAGAGAAAACATGGTCCTGTTACAGAGTTAGGGGTCTGTGTATGTCTTTGGCTTCTGACTAGTTGCTTTGTGAAATCCTTTTCTAAGATGACTGATTTCTTTTTAACTTTGACCAATCTATTCTCTCACCTCTGTAAGGTCACTGCTCGTTCCAAAATGAAACTCCCCACTCTGTCATGCCTCCCCTGTATCACTAACTCTTCCAGAACAAGGAACCTTCCTGCCTGCCAGTCCTATACCTCTTTCCACACTTAGCCCAGAGCTTTTCGAATAATCTGTTTTTCTGGAATCCCTTCACTTGTTTTAGGAGCATGCAGTTGGAATCTACATTCATCATTGTTTTCCCATTCTCATTATCCTGCTTTGCAAAACACAGTGGTACACACTTGTGCTCAAATGCGTAAAATCTTTTCTTTTTGTGCTCTTTTCCTATTCATCCTCAAACTCTATCACCAAAAAATAATCAATTTCCTTTATTCTAAGTAGTTCTCTCTGCTTGACCCCCATAGTAAAATGAGCTAGGAGGTATCTGTAGCATACTTTGAATTAAGGAAAATAAGAAAGCAGTCTCTTACGGTGATACTCCTGGGATTCCATGCTCTCGTGGGACTCTAGGTAAAGAAAGAGTAAAGCACACAGTTAGACAATGTATTCTCCTTCTCTGGAGATCTTCAAGACCCGCTTGGATGCAGCCCTGTGCCACGTGCTCTAGGTGGCCCTGCGTGTGCAGGGGGGTTGGACTAGATGACCTCTAGAGGTCCCTTCCAACCTTAGGCATGCTGTGGTTCTATGATTCTATGATTCATGGGATACACAATTTTTCACACACCAAGGATCCATAGAACACCCACACAACAAACAGAAAACAGGTTTTAAGGTACGTGTTTAAAAGGAAAAGAAAGCAACAATCAGGATTACATAGTGTATATATCAGGCACTGAGGGTATTCAGGTGTGTGAAACTGAGCTACTAATATCTTTTCTATGTCTTCCAGGTCCTTACTTGGTTTTCCAAGGTACTGGAAGTGCTTCGGCCATGTGTTCCAATCACTACCATGGATATGATACCTGTTTATCTTCAAAGCCTGGGTATATGCTTAAGTAATGGAAGAGCATTGTAAAATGTCTTTGACTCTTTCATGAAATAGCAGTCCAGTTCCATCTGTACAGAACTATGCATGACAAAAAAGGGTGCAAATATTACAAAAGAAAAGAAGGCATTCTCTCCATTTACAAGGTCGAAGCTACCACTTGGAGTGCAGTAGGCTCTCTCAATTAGAGAACAGCCTTTGGGAGAGTCAAATCCAGGACATCTCCTATGCATCCCTCCATGATTCCCCCCTTTTATATTGTACCAATGATCAGTTCTGTTCTCCAACCTCCTTCCTCGTTAGTCATGCATTATAAAGAACAGAGAAAAATGATTTAGGGTCCTCCACTCCTCTTAATAGTATAGAAGGGCAGAAAGAGGTGCAGGCTGCAGAGTGAGCTGAAATAGCAAGTAAGGGGTTGAAGCATCTCAGCCTGCCAGTTGTGATGACTGGAGCTGACTGAGCTCTGCAGCAGAGCTAAGAAGGTCTGGAACAGGAGCAGAAAAGCAGGTAAGAGATCAAAATAAGGCAAAAGCAAAAAAAAAAAAAAAAAAAAAAAAGCCCCATATCTGAACAGGTTCAAAGCTGTCTGCAACTTTGCAGTTATTGCCCCACACAATAAGAGAGGTCACCTACCATAGCAAGTAGCAACCATCACTAGGAAAGCCAGGAGTGTAAAGACAATAAGAGTGCGCATGGTGTGAGTGCAGGGAGGAACCTCTCACGCTGTGTCTCTCGTTTTCTTCCCACTGATGCAGACGGAGATCCTGGGCCGCCTGCAAAATTAGCACTGGAATGTTTATAATGAAAACATAGCCAGGAAGGGGGGAACCCATGAAAGAGCCAGGGGAAGGTGATGGCTGGCTGGTACATACTCCTTATGGAGCTGTTACAAAACATCCTCTATTAGCACACTGAATCAGGTTTTGGGAAGGAGGGGCAGGCCCCTTTCCTCTCTCAGTTCAGAGCTGAGGACTATAACTCAAAACCAAGCATGTCACTAACACTACACATTCAGAAAAGCTGGCCTGCATAAGTGGAAGGAATGCAAGTGGCTGCAAGGGCCCGCAAGGAGGAGCCTGTGCTTATCCTAAATGTACATGTTTGCTTTTCTAATTTTTCCTTTCATCTGCCCTCTTTGCCCTCGCTATCCTGTGTCTAGATACACAAAGCTCAGTCTGTTCCATTAGCTTTGCCCACAGAGCAATGGAGAATAAGCCCTGTCATGTTTCTTCCCGATTCAGTTCTCTTCTCTCCAGTTGGACCCGACTGCACTCCAAGCGTGTCAGAGTTAGAGAAGGACTCCAGACCTGCTGTCCCTTCCCATCTCCTTCCTTACTGTTCAGTACAGATAAGCAGCAACCTATAAACATCCCTTCTGCTGAAGGTTTTTGTTTGCTTGTTTGTTTTGTTTCTTTGTGGCACTCACTGTGGTACTGCCCTTACACTACTTTTCCAGCCCAAGGGACAACACCTTGTTGGAAGAAGTGTAAACCATTTTTCTCAGACCTGCTGACTTGCTAGACTGACAGTCCTTGCCCCACTGGGTACTCAAGTTGGATATAATGTAAGGCTCCTCAGCCAGGATGACTGTCTCATGCTAGCAGTCTCTGGGAGCACTATCTCACCTGATAATACTCCAAAACCTTATCTGAGACCAAAGGCATGGTCATCAGTGATAGGCAAAAGGGGATGTTCCCTTTTCCCAGCTCCATGGCATAGCAGAGAGGAATAGAAGAGGTAAGAAGGTGCTGCAGGGATGGGGCTTCCCTGCTGGGACTTAGCTAGAGTATGGACATCATTGGGCAAGTGAGGGAGGGAAGGGCACATACCTAGTCTCTCAGCAGGGTGGTAGTGGGACTAAGACTACGCAAACTGGCTACATGTGAATGCAGGTCACACTAGTCATTGCTATCATTGAGTAAGTAAACCACATGTTCTATCCATGCGCACATGGACTGCTCCCCTACAAATCTGCAAGGCCCCATCTATAAGCAGATGGCAAGATTTCTCACAGATTGGGTAGGTGCAGACTTCTCCAGGTGATTCCCCCCAAGACAGTGCTGTGTTGGCATTTGCTTCTGGATATCAAGCAGCTACTGTCACCTGCAGAGGCCAGACTGGGAGATGCTCTGCCCATGACACAGTGAACAACTACAGGGCCAGCTAGCCAGAGCCTAACATCTCCCCAGCAGAGAGTGAATCTTGAGTAGGACAAGACTACTCTGGGCTTTATAGCCTTCCTCTTCGATGACAAATTCAATCTGCCTATAACTTGTCGTCACTGGGAGATGAGTAGGTCCTTCAACTTCAGGCCAATGTTAAAATGTTTTTTTCTTCTCCATTATCCCACCCCATGTGGAGAAAGGCTCAGTCACACACCATCAGTGCCCTCAATACCATCCATATCCTGGCCATGGAGTGCACAGTCTGAAATGAGGAGAGAAACAAGGTTGTGCTGGAGGAGAAAACAGAGGTTTGCTGTAGTCACAGAATGACAGGAAAATTGAGACTATTCTGCTGTCCCGTGCCCTGCCTCCCCAGTATCTTTAAGGACGTTCTGTGCTCTGTGATTGTTTGGACTCCTTGGAGTACAAGGTTTTGGGATTATTGTGCTGAATGTGGATTTTATGGCTTTCCTTAATATCTTGTTCACTTTTGAAGCTCACAGAAACTGCCAAGAAAGAGAGGTTAGAGGAGGGGGTAGATCACAGAGGGAAAGCAGTGGGGCACAGGGAGGAAGATATTGGTAGTATTTTGGACTGGAGGTGAGGCTGTACAGTGGGAAACTCAGGCTTTCTGGCCAAAACTTTATTACTCACCTATCTTCACTCAATGCAGAACCTTCTGCTCCCTGCAATACTCTGTTACCCTGTCAGATGACTCACTAATCCTAGAATGCCGGGAGCATCCCCTGCCATCACCACAGCAGAAGTGCCACAAACACCACTTTAACCCAAATGTTTCATTTTTCACCACAGAGGCAATGTATTTTCATAGGACATTTGAGCATGCAGGCTGCACAGCCCTGTATCAACAACTCTCCATTCCCTTGTGAAGACTTACCTCCTTTTGATTCCCCCTACAGTCCATGCCTCTCCAGCCAACATCTCCTCTCTGCAAAGTCCGCGTACCACCCCAGAAGTAATGCACCACACAGCACTATAAGCCAAATCCCTCTGCTTTCTAATAGCATCCACTAGTTAGAAAAAAGAGCTAAGATGAATTGCCTTCAAATACCTCAGTCCCCCAAGTAATGGGCAGTTAGAAAAACACACATCTGACCTGTCTCTTACTGGAGTGAAGAATCACAATGTTACACACACTATAGCAACAACACTTAACATTTTGCAGCTGTAAAGTACCAGTAAGGCATTAATAACTAGCAGCCGTCCAGGAAAAGCAGGGCGGTCCCTGCATACTCACTGAGCAGACGCTTCCCTGTCAGCCAGCAGCTCTTGTCTGAGGGGGCAGTTCTCTCAGCGTCCTGTACCCTGGAGTGACGAAGAGGGGCCTTTTATTTATTAACATTGATTGGTGACTCCTCCCTTCTCCTGTCTCCCACTCTCGATCCACCCCCAGGCTACCACCTTCTCTGTCAAAAACACCTTCTGCCCAAAGCCAGGAAACCAAAAACCTCAAGAAACTGAGCCAAGAGAGAGCAGAGAACGCAAGAGCAGACTCCAGGGGGATCGAGGGGTCAGTCTCATCCAGGCTTTCTGTGTGCAGGCCAGGACGTGGTAAGCAGGCAGAGGATCCAAGAATGAACTCGCTTGCTCCCACTGGAGCTGGACATCTTCTCAGCCCCGTCCTCCCACGGCCACGCTGTGACTCAGAACTGCGCTGCTGGACAGGGCACCTGCTCTTTTTTCACAGCGAGTAACAGAGGTCAGGAGTCCTCTTCGTGTCTACTTTCATGCTTCTGACCAGACTGAAGGCTCACGAGGACAATGATCTCTGCTTTCGGAGGCAGCAGTGAGATCTCTCAGAGTGACAACTCCTACAAGCCCAAGAGCTGGCTTAGAGACCCCCATGCTCCCAAGGTGCAGACGTACTGCTCACACTGATGGCTGTTAGACCCACAGCAGTGCTGGACAGCCCAGCTGGACAACTAAAGGCACGGACTGGCTAGACTGGGTTATTAGGTTTCTGGTTGTGCCTGCATCCACATCACACAGGCCAACAGTGCCCACATGCTGTACTGGGATGCAGAGTCTGTGTGAGTACTCCCCAACACGCAGATGAGATCCAGGCCTGGTACATACTCAAGTGTAAATAGTATGGATGGTGGCAGGTCTGGAGGGCCAGATCTGTGCTAAAATAAAAGGCACAGTTCTGACTGAGTTCAGATGAGCTGTGATGGAGGGTGTTAGCAGCGCCAAATCAGAAGCACAGGAGGTTAGGAAAAAAAAACCCATTGCATCCATTTAGTAACCAAGCAGTTATCAATGGTGGTTTGTCTGGTCCAGGAAAAAAAGGTCAAGTGTGGCCTGATTTAGACCACTGGTTGCAAAATGAAAATAACAGCGTAACTGTGGCGTTAGAGAAACAGCAATAGATCATTTGAGACAGAGGTGAGATCTGCTACACATGTATAGAACCCCATGTAACACGTAGCATATTATGTGACCACGATCTATGTACTTTTCTCTAGTCCCCTGTGAAGAGGCCAAAGATGAGATCTCCAGCTCCTGCAGTGATTGATGATTTTAACTGGAGGAATTTCAGACTTGCCTGTGGCAACAAGGTAGTCACAATTATATGTGTACTTGTACAAACAGCCATGGGCCCTCTCAGCCTGACAACAGTAACAGTATTATGTAAACATTCCTGGAGTATGTCATTATTGCTAGAGGAACCTTATGGAGCTTTAGCTATGGTCCATATGGAGTCCTTGTAACCCATGCAACTGGATATTAGGTATTCACTTCAAAGTATGAGACCGCACATGGAAGAAAAATCCCCCTGCTCTCTTGCATGGCAGAATGTGGGCCAGGGGCCTGTCTTCTCAATTCATGCCTCCCAAGTTTGAGGAGCAGGAATAAAATGCTCCCCAGGTATCCTTGAGGTGCAGGGGAATTTGTTATGAGCCACCTTCCAGAACCCTAAAATGCATTAGGAAACAGAAAAAAGAAAATCATCGGCTTTGTCTACATAGATGTTGGAAAGGCTTTGCATTCAGTGTCACCTGGAAAATTTTTGTGAAGCTGCAGAAATGAGCTTTAAAGGTAAAGTTGTGATGTGAGAAAGGAACCAGACAAACAAGACAGAAACTCAAGCAGTGGAAAGGGTCAACATGGACACATTACCAGTGGAGTTGCTCTTGGGGCTAGCTTTATTGAATACTTCTGTTAATGATTGGCTCAAAAAAAAGGAATGGTTGTTAAGGAAGTTTGTTGATGACACCAAGCAAGAAAGCAGTATCCATAGAAGAGAGGCCTGGGAGTTCATATAGCTGGAAAAGGATAACCTTGAAAGCTAGAGTAACAGACACAGGGTAATTTGTATTAGCTTAAATGCAACGTTTTTCAAAGGGGTTTGGAGCAAGAATTCCTGTTATAAAGTAAGAACTCATAAGCTGGAAGCAACGTGGGAACAAAACCAACAACAAATAGTTATGAAACCAACAATCAGAAAGGCGATCACAGAAGGGTGATTTTGAGATCTCTGATGAGAATCTGCCATCTGAGATGGGAAACTGTTAGTAGCCCTGCATAAGGTACCCAGACAGAAGTCCTCTGCATGGCCCACATCACCCATGGTCATAGAAGAGGTATTCTGAAGGGAAAGGTGTAGAGGAGGATGGGAAATAGAGATTGTTTTCAAAGAAAAAGAAAAAAAAATCCCTGAGTTCAGGGATAAATATGCTTTGTTATTTATGAATGTATTAGGGAAGTATAAGAATTATTTAAGCGAAGGGACAGGCTTGCCACGGAAACAAAGACCCATGGTTATGGATTATGACCATGAGGACAGTGAGATTGGAAATGGGACATTTCTAGCAGCGAGAGCTGTGGGGTCTGAAATGGGCCCCCCGTCTGAGAACTAATTGTCTATCTAGTGTCCTGTCTGGAAGAGCCTTGTGGACACTGCAGAGAGGAAACAGCTCAGTTACTCCCACAGACCATGATGACAGAGTCTGTCATTTTATGACAGAAATGTCCCCAGTCTAGTGCTGGGCACACAGAGTATCCAGCTCATGCCTCCAATGAATCCTTCAGCAGAGCTGCTGAAGGCAGTAGCAAAGGAAAGGAAACCTCATAGCAGAGAGGGTTTTCCAAAAAAATAGGCTGTCTGAAGTATCAAGTAGCTGGACTCACCGACCTAGGCAGCCCTTTCCAATCTCATGTTCCTGTGTTTCAGGATATAAGGTGGTCAAACACTGTGACGAGCAATGGCTTAGAGAGCAATTTCTCAACATGATAAACAAGTGCTTTTTGGAACAACTAGTTCTACAGCACATGAGAAAACAAGACTTTATTTTTACTCTTTCATTTAGTCCTAAGTAATATCTAGGAACTGATCCAAGAAGCAAGTATAATTGAGCCACTAAGTAACAGTATCTGAGTATCCACAATATAATTAAAGTAAACAACCTCATGGAATAAATCATGCTGAAAACTAGCATACTGACACTACACTTTAGAAAGGGAGACTTAAAAAAAAAACAACACAGGAGCTAGTCAAAAGGCTACAGAATAAAAATAAATGGAACAAATTTCAGACATTTAAAAAACTTGACCTACATATCCGAAAATGTGCTAGCTCTGGCAGTGAACTCAGCTCTCTGAAGTTAACCCTAAAAATCATTCAAAAACTAATTGTTTATCCTGAAAAAAGTACAGTTTTCAACATTTCAAAGCTATATTTAAAATATGCAGATTAAAATAAATATTGAGCCCATAAACAAGAAAATTACAGTTTTATAGACATCAAGTAATGTTGATATAATAATTCTATTATTTTGTTTCACTGAAATGATTCATTTCTATTTCAGTGATTGAGAGGGGGGAAGAAAGCAATATCATAAAGAATAAATATTTTGTTCCAAAGACATTTATATGCTTATTATCTTTGGAATATGTTTCCACCTTCCCCCGGATAAAAAATTTTACCCCCAACATTACACCTTTGTTAGAAAAAAAAAAAAAAAAAAAAAGGTTTATTGTTGGGAAAATATCTACTGGTTCTATTGGAAATTTCTCCTAATAAAATAAATCTATGCTATATACAGTCTTAAGTATAGTAGAAACCACTGTTCTCTGAAACTTATGGGTACTGTCATTCTGTTATAGTTGAGGAAGTTTTCCATGCCAACAGGTAGTTGCTTTCCCCATGCTCTGGGCTAGGATGCATTTTAGAATTTCCCTTTTTAATCCTATGCAATGACTTGCCCTTGCCACCTGTGCCAGGTGTGGAACACACCTGTACATCCAAGCTGGCGGGTGTCACTCCAAACGTCTGACTGCTCAGCATTCCAGGGTCAAAGAGTAGGATGGAAATGAAGCTCCATAAAAACACACAGATTTGTCTTCCCTGACCAAGTCCAGAGGATGATTTTGGCTAACTTTTCTTCCATGTGTAGTGTCCTACAACATTTAGATATGTCTCCACATTAGCCAATATCATAAAGAGAGGTTTCCAATTTGTTGGTTTGTTGGATGGTTGGCTCGTAGACTGTTTTTTTTAAGTGACTGTGTTTTGTTGGCGGTGGCAAATCTTTAATGAATTTTAATTCAGAGATTAGTTGCCGGGCACAGTCTGACAACTGCAGCCCATGGAGTTGTGATCCTCAAAATTGTTCCTTGTAATCCATGAAACTTCAAAAGGAAGCCAAATGACCCAGAAAAATCTCCAGTTGATATAAATATGTCAACGTTTTGTGTCAGCAGTGTCCTCTATTTCTGCTTGATGCAAAAGCGAGTATGGTTGAAGCCTTTCACTCAAATACTCAGTGCTCTCTGTGGGAAATCATTTAGTTACCTTAAAGACTGATTCTCTCTGTTTGGCCAGGACTTCCCAGAACAGCTGTGTTTGGCTGAAACAATGAAAAAAAGATTACTGGTAACGGGAAGTTCATGAGCACAGAGGACTAAAATTTCATTGAAGCTAAACCAAGGTTATTTAATTTGCTGAATAAAGCAACAAAGCATTTAGGGCTAACTCTGTAGCTTCCTCTAACTTCACCCCCACCCACCCACACATGTCCATGTACACTGATCAGCCTATTTCTCTCACTGTCTGGGAAGGGATAGGAGATTGTTATTATTATTTCTATGTTGAAAAAAATTGGCAGAGGTTCCTGCACAGGGATTAGATAATCCATATAAGTAAATAGAATTGGTTATGCTTCAAGTACTCTATGAAAAACTGAGAAAAAAGGGTTTGAACTCTGACTGTAAAAAACAGAGCATTCTTCTGAGTTGCACACTTGTAGGGGAGAGGAACAGAAAACTTTCATCCTTTCACCTCCCAACTTTGCTCGTCAGCATGTGAGCACAAAAATGTCTTGACCTGACTTGTTCTCTGGGATCAGATGAGATTTATCCACTTTATTTCCTGTCCGGACATGCAAAGTGATAAGAAAGCAGCTGTGATTTCACTCTGCTCATCCATCTAGTAAACACAAAAAAGAATAATTCCTTCTTTTTTCTAAGCAATGAATTTGGATAACGTCTTAGATTCAGAATCTGTCTGTCCTTGGGAAGTCAAGATTGGACTGAAACATTCCTGTGCTACCCATTCCCATGCAGCTACATGGCCACTGAAATATTCACAAGCATCTCCATCATGTTATATATATTTTCTTGTTCTGTCTGAGGTTGAGAATGGATTCAGCTCTATGTTACTATAAATTTTCATAAGTAAACAACATTTTCTGTCTTAGACCAAGCCAAGTCCAGTCTTTACATCTCTTGGTTGTCAATATCTGATAGACTTCAAAGCAAGATTAGGAAGGGGAAGGGGGAAGAGGGGAAACACAGGAGACCCAATTGATTGTGAAATGTTGTTTATGGGGAAAAGATAGACATTTCTTGAAGCATGACATTTGATTATTCTTATCTTCTTATACATAACTTCAAATAGCATTAATGTTCCTAACATCTCATGCCAGCAAAGCCACTTAACTTAATGACCTTCAATAGTAATTAATTTCACACAATAATTATATATTCTTTGATGATACTTTTTTATTTGCATTCATTATGTCAACTGTTTATTTTTATCAAGAAATTCCTTATCCTTACAAAGTGAGAAAGAAAATAAAAAGGAGGAGAAAAGACAAAAGATGGATCAGATCAATTTTCATTGCTTCTCAGTTAGCCTTTTCTTTTTTCCTGCAATGGTACTGGATTTTGAGACACCAGTACTTTTCCAAGGAAAATGTCCTTGTTAGTAGCTGTCATATTTTTTCCCCTCAGATTGTAGACATTTGTAAAAGAAAAAAGAAGACTAGTACAAATGGAAAACAAAGGAGAGTGCTGGTGGTGTGGAAATGCTGGGAGAAATGGCAGAAGAAGGGCTATAACAGCCAATGATCATGTCACTTAGATTAGCAGGTCATCAGAGGTCCAAGCATATTGACACACTGATACTTTGGACATCCAAACTGGGAAAACAAAGTGCAGTCTAAAACAAGGTGTACACTAAAACAAGGAACAGTGAACACCCAATTCTAAAAAAAGACAGACTCAAACTATTAGAGATGATGGTGGGAAGATAAGAAACAAGACACCTAATGACTTCCAGAAGCAGGCCAGATGGGGAAACAAAAGACAACAGTCACTGCCTACTCCTGAAGCAGACAAAAGACACATCTAAAATGAGCATATGGCAGCCGGACTAAGAGAAGCAAGATGTGATGAGATCAACAGAGCCTATGCCCCTCATCATCTGTGTCACTGCAAGGAATATAGACAACATGAACAGATCCATCTTGCTGCTTGTATGTGACTATGAGTATTTATATGAATAAGTGAAATTAGTGTGGCTTACAATAAAATTACCTTCCCTTCCTAATATGTCTCACATTGAGATTTGTTACTACATTACTGCAATTTTAATTACATTTAACTATAAAATGAGAAATGAAAAGGTAGGCTGTAGTCTTTTTTTATGATATCCTCGGCTTGTGATAATCTTCATCCAAAGCTATCTCACATCACTCTGAAAATCTGGCAGTGGTCCATGTAGTAAGACATTTCTTTTTACTTACTTTTCTTACTACATTTCCATGTAGTACACGCTGCACAGAAACCTAAGACAGATGCAGATGGAGAAGAAAAGAAAGACACCAGCACTTCAGGCAGGAGGCAGTGTTCTTGAATCCAAAGAGCTCCCTCACTTCTACCACATCTTGTTTGAGGTCTGTTGTGCTGACACTTACTAGGTTAGGTTATTCGCCATTTCTTCTCTTCATGTGCCAGCCAGGATGGCATTTTAAGACTCAACATCAATATGGCACCAATAATCACATATAACACATTTGAATTTTAACATAAATTAGTCCTAAAGGTTGCATTGAGCTTTTTCCATGTTCTTTCTGGGTCTTCTTGTTTTTCCCCTTTCTGTTTCAGCAACAGAATCCATAAACAATACTTCCTGTTTTCCTCTGGGCTGTATTATTTGGGGTTTCTCTTCTCACAGTCCCCCACCAACAGTCATACCCGCACTGGAAAACTACTGTAAGTTTGGAAGCATAATATGCTGAGCAAGACATGTACTGGATACACAAGAAAGAACTGCATTTACAACCCTGCTAGCTGGCTAATCCTATGACTAATGAGCAAAATATTTAACATTTACATTTCCCTAAAGCAGACAACCTGTGAGAATTTCAGTTTTGTACATATTATTTACCAAAAATCTGTATTCATCTGTAGAATGAGTCTTCCCTCCATAGTACTTGGCACAGTGTCTGCCTGTTACTTGGACTCCTTGAGGTCAAGTCTTTCTTGATGTCATATCAATAATAGCCTTGATGGAAACACCTAGTAAATAAAAAATACTCACTAACTGGTAAGAAAACTCTTGACTATTGTGAGACCTGAGGAGTGTACACCAGAAATGAACAGATAAATCCTGTAGTCACTGCATTAGTCACCCTCTGACTATATTCTCAGGTCCTCCCTAGACCTGATATCCCATTTGTGCTGATTCCTCTAGAAGTCCCAGAGGGGTGAAACATGAAGCTACATGTCCGTCTTTCCCGCTGTGGAGCACAAGGCCTGCCCAGCAGGAGCACAACCAAAGGCTCTGTCATGAACAACCCCTTATCTCTGCCTGGCCTTTCTTAGCCTCCAGGTTTAGTGAGGACATAGAATGATCTACAGGCATCCCAAAGGCATGGAGGTCAAGATAACTCTCTTTTTCAGCCCTTGTGTTATCTGATCTTTATGGTCTCCTCTACACTACCATTTTGGTATTGATCTGTTGCTCCAAAAGCAATTGGAGGTATCTGGCTGCTAAACAGAAATATGCTGTCCTTACTCTATAGACCTGTTCTTAGCAAGGGAGACTGTGAGACAGTAAAAACAGGAGACATTAATTTTCCACAGTGAGTTTGCTCTTCCAGAAAGGGGCACCAGCAGTAAAACAGCAGTGAAGATTTACAATGAGCTCTACAGACACAGAAGAACGAGCAAGATCTGCAGAGCTAGGGACATTTCGTCACTGTCACTCATAATCAGCATTTGGCTGAGCAGTCAATGGACAGCTGCCCTTTTGTTTACCCTAGTGAAACTCTTCAGAGCCCAAGAAGGAAAACTCCCCTCTGTCCTGGAAGCAATGAGCAGGACCCTGAGGGCCTGCAGGGCCCACACACAGCAGTGGGGCTCCATTCCCCAGTGAGAGGCCAGGGAAGAGGAAGGAGGAGTGACAGACCATGGAGGCCAGGGGTGCCCACGGAGAGGGGCCCTAGCTCCCTGGCCTGTTAGAAGAACAGGGGCAGCCTCTGCAACCAAATCCACAGAGCAGAGCAAAGCGTTTGCCAATAGGAGCTACGTAAAAAGCCAGCAAAATGAGGATTTAATACTCTGGGGCCTGTCTCAGGGCTCTGGTGTCTCTGCTCTGCACTCCTGGACATTTTAGGGCAGACAGCCTTGACATATCCCCCCCCACCCCCCTGCTCCTTGCCCTTAGTATGAACGTTTGCCACTTTTATCAATAACCCAGGAAATGAGGCTCTTCGGGAATTTATAAAATAGTTTGTGGGGCCAGGGAGGAGCACTGGGGGAAGTGAGTAGCAGTCTGGAAGTGCAGCCCCCACCCACACGCACCTCCTGGATGAAACATGCCTGCCCATCATGGAGAAAATTCGCAGAGATGGATTTAATATATGAAACACAAACAAACTAGTGCCAAGACTTTGGCTGATAGTCACAGCTAGAAATAGAAGCCAACCACTTCAGGAGCTGCGGGTTTGCACTCCTGATGGATTCCCGGCCCAAGGACAGAGGTTCAGCTGAAAGCAAAGCAAACTCTCCTTCCTGGATTTTAAAGGGAGAGGCAGAGGGGTGACTCAGAGAAAATCAGTGCCTTGCAAGGCTCCAGGCAGCTCTGGTGCTGCCCCAGAGCATGCTTGGGCAAAGTCTAAGTGGAGGGCCCTGGTGGGGATGTGGAGGGAAGTGATGCCCAGGATCACAGTGCCAGGGTACCACACCACCAAGGGATGATGTGTGAGGGTCCAACCCTTAGATCAGCCTCAGATATCCTCTTCTGACATTGCCCTTGCTCCAGGGTGCCTGTTTCTCCTGAAATAAGCAGTTCTGTCAAAGAATCTGTCATAGAATCATTAAGGTTGGAAGGGACCTTTAGAGAACATCCAGTCCAACCCTCCTGCACACACTGGGTCACCTATAGCATGTTACACAGGATCGCGTCCAAGTGGGTTTTGAAGATCTGTGGAGAAGGAAATTCCATAATCTCTTTTGGCAACCTATTGTAGTGCTCTGTCACCTTCAGTGTCAAGAAATTTTTCCTTACATTCCTGTGGACCTTTTGGTGCTTCAATGGTGCTTTAAATGATGACTTTGAAGGGGAGCAGGGCAGGCAGACACACAAATAGGCTCATTTTCATATGAACAGACACAGAAATAAAGCCTCACTTCATGTGAAATGCTAGTAAAGGAGATTTGCAGGTCCTGAATAACCTAAGTATTTTCTCTATTGTTAAAAGAACGACAGTTCTGTCCGCTTACTGGATCACAGAACCATGTCTGCCACTCCACCACCGAACTCCATTGCAAGAGGGGACTCCACAGAGATATCAGATATAGAATTCACAGGCCAAATACAAACCTTTGGGTGAACAGCGTTCCCAAAATAAGGCAGCTAATCCATTCCATTGCATTGCTTAAGTATTGCTTCATCCTCACTGTAATGTTGATCGGTGGATTCTATTTGTCTTCTCTTTGAGAGTTCCTTCTGAAAAGGGAGTGCCTGGGGCCCATGCAATGTTGCAGGCACCGTCCCCTGGGAGTGGCAGGGTTATGCTTGGAACATAGCTGCCTCCAGAGCACAGGGTGTGCAGGAAGAGAAATGCAGTCACAGCAAGGGGCCAAGGCCCTCACTTACGGACAGATGAGGAGTTGGTAGGAAGGAGGAGGCAGCAGGTATAACCAGACCTGTTCCAGAATCTGCATGAGCTTGTGCAGAGTTAGCTGCATCCCTGAAACTCTCCAAGCTGCTGAACAGAGAGCAAGGCAGAAAGAAGGGAGACCATTTTTGGATACCAAAAACAACTCGAGTGGGATGCTTCCAAGGACAGCGTGCTCCTACGTGCTTCTCTCTGGGTGGTTTGCATCTTTCCAGAGTGCTCTATGTCTCTTTGCAGTGAGACTGGGTTACAGCGGCACACCAAAGACATAGTTTCCGTACTGGAGAACTGCAAGACTGAAGTGGCTGGAAAAACACATTAAATGTAGCAGTATTCAGACTCCAGGATGACAGAACCGATCCATGAAAAGAACCGTCTGAGGATGACTGATTCCTTGAGGCAGTCATCACAATCTCAGTTATGGTATCAGAAGTAGCTTTAGATTTAGGTTTCACTTTAATAATACCTTCGTTTCTGCAATATTATTTTCTTAACAAAACATAAAAGTGATGGCTCATTCATATGTTCCTCTGACCTGCCATGGATCTTTAATTTTCTTAACATTCAAATAAAATATTTTCTTTACTGCCAGAACCTCATCAGGGACAAAAGCTTGAAAACATTGCTACCAGAAGAGGGCTGAAATCCAGGATGCCCCGGAACTGGAGAAAGCACTGCTAGAGCCAACACTGCAACTTCATTTGGGAAAACCATGTGGTGAGAGACCACATTCCCCGCTAGGACCTATGATAAAGCTGCAGGAATGTTCCCACTGGCAAGAGGAGCGGGGAAAGGAGGAGAGAGAAAACAGTGAGCTGGAGCTGCATAGCTTGACTCGTGGAAAACTAAAACTTCAGGGATGATTCATGGCAAAAGACTGCCTTTTCCACTGAAGAAAATAGACATTGGCAGTCAGAGAGATGGAGAGTGAGGAGAAAGTCTGGCCACGTGGCCAAGGCTCAGGAGATCTGGATTCCGGAGATCTGGATTCTCTTTCCATCTCTGCCCACAGCTTCCTTTATGATCTTGAGTAAATTATTGTCTGCCTCTTCTGTTTCTCAGCCAAAGAATAGGAAAAAAAAAAAAGGAAAACCAAAGCCTGAATAACAATAAGGAGTCATGAAATAGCTAAGTATCAACACCTGCATTGAATTTCAAAATCACCCAAAACACTTTTAGGAGCACAAATTCATACTGAAATCATTCTTGTTATTTAGAAAAGCAGTCTTTTGAGTCTTTTGGACATACAGTATGTTATTCAGTGGGTATACAGTATGATGTAATTCACTGTGTAAGAAAACAGATGCAGGGAGTTTTTCTTGGTATTATTCTTTTATTGATTCCAGTGCTAACATCAAGAAAATAAAAAATAAATAAATAAAATTGGAACACCACATCCTGCCCCCCTGATATCTACTAGCAAACCAATTGAGTTGATGCATCCTTGAGATTTCCTGCAGATCAAAGAATTAGAAGTGATATGCATTAGGGTAGCATCTCCTGGTACCCTTGTAGGTAACAACATCCTATCTCAGCTCCATCCAAGAAAGTTAAAGATAGAAATACCACAAACAGCTCAAATGCTACAAAAAAAGGCAAGAAATAACGGTGGTGATGTAGGTACCATACAAACCACATGACAAGGTGCACAAGGTTGCACAAACCCCCTAGCAAGGTGATGAATTGTGAAGGAGTTGGGAAAATGAGGAAAATATAGCACAGGTAACTCAGGGATAGTAGAAAAGCTGGAATGCCAACAGCCCTTTGCAAAGAGGAAAGATTAGGGGATCTGGGAGTGGATGTGAACTGCAAGTACCCCAGATATATCTGTGTGGCACAGCAGAGGGTGTATTAGAGTTCACTTTTGTTCAGGCAGATAACCTCTAACCAGTGTAAGGCAAACACCGTGGGGAGAGACAACCTTGATCTGGCATCCAGCATAACATCACATACTCAGCAACGCTGTGTCCAGCTGAACTCGACACCTATGGTACAACCAAGCCACTGAGACCTGGGAGAAGGACGCAGCGCTGGAGGTGGCCAAGACAGGGATGGCAACATTGCACTGACGCCATGCCCAGGGACCTGGTGTGGGTGAGCAGGCATAGCTTTTCTTCTGACCTGGAGAAATGTGCTGCTTTGCAGCTTGTGGGACTAGCCTGCCTGCCTGATTTTGTAGGTACATTAGCAGTGAAGGCAGAAATTGAAAGGGGACAACAAGTACTTTCTTCTTCAGTGTGCATCTGTGGGTTTGCATTTTTTTCCAGTGAGAATACCTCTCTGTAGATTCCTTAGTAACTGAACCAGAAGGGGTCAAAGAAAAACTTGATTCACAGACCCAGAAATACCACTGCTATATTCCCTTCCCCATCATTATCAGTTCCGTATGGTACCACTAGCAGCTTCTGTCACTGACCCTTGCCTGTTCCTGACAACATCATCCCCGGGGCAAGTCTTGTCCTTCTCCTAAACCAGACCATGGCTCTTCCCTGCTCTCCTGTTTTGCCCTCATGCAAAACACTTCCCCAGTTACATCCTTAAGGCAATATTTCCCCTCCTGTGTCAACTGCTCCTGCCTCTTTATCAGCTCCTGGGCTGTCATTAGTGGTGCACCGAGGTGCAAAGTGAGTAAGCCCTGTGGTCTGTCAACCTGGAATAGAAGGATTGCTCCTAATATTGCTGCCCGGATTTACTGGTTCTGCTTTCTCCAAGGCAAACAGTGGTGTCAACCACCTATGCCCTTCACTCTTTTAGTCTAAGAGAACAAAAAGCTCTTGCCATACTTTCCACTAAATGTCTACCATCTTCCTGTCCTGGGAACTGTCCCAGGCCAGCTCAGTGCTGGTATGTAACTACGAGCTTTTGAATTTTCCTGTTTAAAACTGTCTGGACCTAAATGTCCTGGGGACTTACACCCCCCTCCTCAGTGTTCCCTACTGCTTGGCAGGGTCGGGTACCCCACTAAATGTTCAGCTACATCCAGTCCCTCTTTCAGATACTTCTCTATGCACTGTAGGAGTCTAGGCCAAGGATCCCACTGGATGGTAAGATGTGGGAATATATCTAAGGCACGGAGGCTTTCCCATGGGATGTGAACTGCAAGCATGGGAAAGTTGGGCGAGACGGAGCTGTAATTAAGCTTGTCAGTGAGAAAGATGGACTGGTGCACAGACCTATGGGTGATTACATGTCCGCTATCCACAACCAACCAAGAGCAGTAGAAATGCATGGACAGTAGCATGTAACCAATCATAGTTGTACGCGTATGTGTGGCTAAAGAGCATGCTTCTGCTTGTGTATATAAGCACGTTATTTGGGCTAAATAAACGGATCAAGGCCTAATCCACAAGGAGTCTGCATCTTTGATTCCCTCCCGATTCCTTGGGCCGGCAAGAAGTTTCCAACAGTAAGAGACCTAAGAAAAAAGGAATTTGTGCTGGTATTTACTGCTATTCTGTCCTCAGGTCTATAACCAGGTTTCTGTCATTTTTATTTTTGTCATCCGCATGTAAATTATATTGCATGTCAGCCTGGTGAGGGTGTTTGGGGAACACAAGTATGAACAGGATACATGAGGTACATGAACCTCAGGGTCACAGGCTCTGCTCACTCCTTACCATGAATCCAGAATTTGTTCCCCTGGTTCTTTGTAGTGTAACCCCCAACCAAAGTCTCAACAGTGCTGGATGTGAGGGAATTAAACCCCTCAGTTAGCCCCAGTCAGGTTATGGGTTGAACGAAGACTTTCAGCCCAAATATTTCTGTACTTAAACTTTGCTGCTCTCATCCCCCTGCACCCAAAGTGCTGGGTCCAGTCAAAATTGGTTATTCGGCTTTTAAGGAATTTGGCAAAGAGTTTAGTTGGGAGCAGCACAAGAATAGCCTTTGCATGTCCTGTGAAGAAGACAGAGGTGTGCAGGTCCCTGAAGAGTGAATCTGTCTCTGGTTTCTATATAAGACACAGCATTGCAGAGGTTAAGGCCACTGCTGAAGCTGAACTGCGGAAGCACTTGAACTCAGGGATCGAGGCAGCTCCCGGGACCACAGCCGTGGCAGTGCACAGGGGATGTCTGCATTGTGTAAGTGCCTCAGAGTAATGCAGAGTAGGTGGAGGAGAAGGATGCTCTTCTTGCAGTTGTCCTGCAGTTCCCAGAGTTGTGCTGGTGCAGAGGTCTGGAAGGTACAGAGGGAATTAAATTTCCCAGTGTACATAACTGAAGCTCCTGAAAATCAGCCCCTATAATTAGCCATGTACACAGCTAATCATCAGTGGGGAGGTTGCTTTTGCTCTCAGGCTTGTTTGCAGAACCAGGGCTTCATTCACTTCCTGTTTTGTTTTCCTCCCATGCTGAAGAGTCACGTTGCCATGCTCAAGTTCAGCGGCTGTCTTGTCTGTGCAGGGCCAAGACAAGAACCTCAGACACCTATGCAGCAGGCTGGATCCCCACACACTGTTTGGTTTGGACCACAGAGGTGCGTGACACTGGAAGCATCTCCAGTGCCAAGGCGCCTCACAGCTGTCTCTGCAGAACGCCTCCCACTTTACCTCAAGCACTGCAGAGACAGCAATACAGCCCTTCCTAGCAAGGAACAAGCTATAAATGTAAAAAGGAGCATTTTCCCAACCAAGGGCTACTGCCAGGACATACAGCCCAGCACGTTCTCGGATTTGGACTGGTATAAATGTAGAAGGTCAGGAATATCACACACCACCAGGAAACATCACCAGGAAGGGACACGCAAGTTTGCTCTGCTTGGGATCTGAGCCAGTATGAGTTAAGCCAGCTCTGAGACCCAAAGTTTTAGTGCCACAAGAGTCTAGGCAGAGACCTTGCCTCTCTTCAGTGCTCTGGAGAGGCTAAAATCTGTGCTAACCCGCTCACACAGCTCTAGAATCACAGCCAGCTGCACCACTGGACGCTCTTTCTTCTTGGCATCCTGAAGGCCTCCAGGGTTATCTCACACACAGCACGCACAGGCCTGGCAAGACTCATGCATCAAGCAGGAGACTCTTCCACCAGAGCCAAGGCTTCATTCATGCTCTTCTAGTCCAGCCCTGAAACCTTCCCCCTCAAGTACGAGCTGACCCACCAGCATAAAGCATTGAGACATTTCAACACTCATTTCACTCCAACTATTGCATGAACACTACATCCATGGACGAAACATCATGGTCTTGTAGGCTCTAGCTAATGACAGTGATACCCTCACCCACAGGACCACAAGCTGGTGGCAGAAAGTGGCTGTGAAGTTGTACCTCAGAAGGGAGGACACCTAACTAAAACAGTTCCAGTTCCAGCAGGTGCCAAATTTAACACCTTTGCCAGACTGCAGGCAGCTCTATGTAGCATATAATGCCCCAGACTCACTTCTCCTAATATTCTTAGTTTTATTATCTGGCTGTAGCTGAAAGTAATACCAAAGAATCTCCCAGGCCACATGCCACCTCCAAACAAGAGGCTACAGACTGTCCATCTGTGCAAAGAATTGAACAAAGGTAGTTTTCCTCTCCCTCCTTTCACCTCTGTGCATGCACTCTTTTGAATTATTTCCTTTAGGAAATGGTTCTTGGAATTGTCTTGACCACAGAGCTTCTGAGATTGCATGCTGCCCATCTCCCTGCCACTTAGACAGGAACTGCTCCTCGTGCAGGGAGTTTCAGCTTTCTGGAACACCGTGCAATCTTGAGTATCATTTTAGTCATGTCATTCTCCCTTGTAAATGTGCAACAATGTCAGTTCTCTGTAAACTGGCCAAGAAGGCCAGTGGGATCCTGGGGTGCACTAAGAGGAGCGTCTCCAGCAGGTCGAGGGAGGGGATCCTGCCCTTCTATTCCACCCTGGTGAGGCCACATCTGGAGTACTGTGTCCAGATCTGGACCCCCCAGTACAAGAGAGATGTGGAGCTGCTGGAGAGTCCAGCGCAGGGCCACAAGGAGGGGCCTGGAACATCTGCCCCATGAGGAGAGGCTGATGGAGCTGGGTCTGTTCAGCCTGGAAAAGAGAAGGCTGAAAGGGGATCTAATCAGTGTCTATAA
>JAWLRI010000201.1:721316-749673 GCA_034781795.1 Crypturellus tataupa | reverse complement strand
GAAATGGCCACAAACTGAAGCATAAAAAGTTCCACAGGAACCTAAGGAAAAATTTCCTGACAGTGAGGGTGACAGAGTGGAGTGCTGGAACAGGCTGCCCAGAGAGGTTGTGGAATCTCCTTCTCTGGAGATCTTCAAGCCCTGCAGTCCTGTGCCATGTGCTCTAGGTGGCCCTGCGTGTGCAGGGGGGTTGGACTAGATGACCTCTACAGGTCCCTTCCAATCCTTAGGCATTCTGTGATTCTATGATTCTATGAAACGGGAGCTGTTATGGCAGCGGGCTTGCTTTAGGTAAGTGGAGAATAAGGGCATATAGAGTGTTAAGGTAGAACAAGTCCAGCTGCATGGGTGACAGTCTTTGGGAGAAGGACTTTGGCTTGAACTGCAATGGAAAAGGCAAGAACAAATCTGGGCTTGGAACCTGCTTTTCTATTGTATTGACAGATTCCAGGCTGGGGCCCGCATGGTGGTGGATGACAGTTACTTTCCCTTCCAACTCCTGTCTTCTCCCTGCAAGAACTGTCTTCTGTTTCCATTTCTCCCTCTTGGTCTGATCTCAGAGAAAAGGCTGAGGTTTCTCAGCCACTTAGGGACCTGCCTCAAGCCAAGTTTCTCAGGCTCTCAGAGACAATGCAGTCACTGTTTGATGGGAGCATTTGTACACCATGCCAAAGGGTGCTTAGCCAAGTATGAGGCAAGCCTATGGCAAGCATCTTCTACAGCAAAACAGAGATGGTTCGTTCATGTCGCCTGCAAAGCTCCCACCCCATTCTCTAGAGCTGAATATGAGGAGAACACACAATAGCCTTTCCCATTAATGTCAGGTTGAGACATCCCCTATTTTGCAACCCAACCTTCTACTGCCACCACAGCTGTCATTGCTCTTAGCCTACAGCTGTATCTTAAGCTTATTCATTTTTAGTGTACCAACTCTGACCTGCTTTACTCAGTGCTGTTCTGATCCCATACCTTCAAAGAAATCTCTCATCCTCATGGATATACCTGTTGCTTCTGAGACCAATTCCATGAAGAATGTTCCTTAGAAAATGATCGACTAGTTAGGCATTGCAACCCTGGTTAAATAGAGGAAATATTTCTGAGCTTGCCCATTCAGAAATCTTTAGGCTTTGTTCTTAAGTGAAAGACATGGGGAGAGAGAAATCACATTTTGCCAAAAAAGGTTAGGATATTCACTTTATACTTTATTTAGTAAAATAAATGGAAAAGTTCACATGGCATCAGACAATTAATCTGTTCCTAGTGTCAGGACGGACTGACAGGGGATGGTAGCCTGGTGCCAACAGCAAAAGAAAAGGAAAGAGCCAGTATTAGAGACACAGACTTGTCAGCTTCTCTGGGCACCACAGGATGTATTGCTAATACTTCCCTTCTGCTGTATCACTCTTTGCTCTGATGGAGAAAGGATGCCTCATAGGGAAAAATGGTGCTCTTGGAATACAGAGAAAGGAGAGTTAGAGCCAGGAAATAAGAAGAGAGGAAAAAATCTTAGAGAGGATATATGTATATGGCAAGGAGACAGGAAAACATGACTGACTTCACTGCTTATTCCTGAGCAGTGTGGCTTAGTGAATTCCTCATACATCAAGAACAAATTACTCTGGGCAGAGTCATCCTATAGGCTGAGAACGGAATCAGAGTTCCTCATTGACGGCCTTCTCCTCTGTTTCATCTGTTGCATCTTTTTTCTAAAACACATTAGAGTAAACATTGTTCAGTTTTCAACTTGCTGATGACAGGAAACTGAAAAGCCTTCTTTGCCTTTCTATGGTTTCTTTGCCACTGCCCTGCATATCCCATTTCAATTGCACAACACAGGCCTCTGACCTATGAGGTCTCTGATACAATGCTTTGTAAAAAAGAGACTCCGAGTGAACATGGAGATTAGAGCTCTGGCAGAGTCCTGAGCCCTTGTCTGTTCACTCTCTTCTGTGGCCTTCTATGACAAATTTACTTTCCATCTGCTCTGTGTTTCTGATCCCCTCCTATATGCTGCTGTCCCCACTGTCCCCATTCCCAGTGTCCAAAAGCATTCTCAATCCTGTGTCCCCAACTGTTACTCTCAGAAGTAGATGCTTTCACTGAGACCTTTTTATAGTTGCAGAGGTCAGTGAAGTCTACTTGCTGCAGATTAGAAGGCAGAGGTCAGTGAAGAAAGAGGCTCTTCAAACACATCCATCTCTGTTGTGCTTTAGACCTAATGCTTTTCTGATATCCAGGTATAATTGAAAATGAAAGACGAGGTGGAAGAAGTGGGGAAGAGATCAAGCAATGGAAGGTATTTTCCTCAAGAACTTTTTAAGCAGCAGCATGTTCCCATAGGGGTCTGCTTCCTATAGACTGAGCAGGAGTTCCCTTTACCTTCTGCTTTCTTTGTAAGAAAACATTACAGAAGTCCTGCACACGCTCAACAGAGACTTCATCCAGAAGCAACACATCTTGCTCCTCATCTTCTGAGTGGAATATAGCCAGAGCTGGCAGCTGGGACTTCTTCAGTTTGAAGAACGACATCACTTGTTCATTGCCCTTCACATTGCTGTCTACCAGGATAAAGAGAATCTGTGATGGAAAGAAAAGAAAAAAAAAAGAAGATGAGAAAAACAGAGATTGAGAGAGAAAACAGATCCCCCAACCACGATCACACAAAGATGAATGGTGATATTATTGCAATGAGTTAAGCTAGATCTGAAGACATACGTACCAGACTGCATTAGGAAAACACTGCCAATGTCTAACTGTTGCCTGAAATGCTTTTTTTTTCATATTTTATCAAGTCCAGACTCACAGTAGCAAACAAAGTGTCTTATTCTTTATTTCTTTAAAATGTATACACACCAAGACAGGGAGGCAGTCTCCATTTCTATTCTCTTTAATACATGGGGAGACAAGATGTCCTCTGTCTTGGTAGAACATGTAGAAAAAGATTACTTCTCTCCTTGAATGGCATCCTTGAAAGATTTTGTGTTTCAAAACATAAAATAAGTTTCTCAACATAAACTGAGAAATATGATCAAAGATATTAGTTAAATATTAGTCATTGGCAGGTGACATCCAAGCCAAAGAAGCAAACATCCATTTAATAAATGTCATTTTATCTTTACTGTATCTTGTGTGATCTGCTTAGCCTAGCATGTTAAAGGTACCTGTGTACATGGATATGCCTTAACTTATACAAAAAAAAGAAAGAAAAAAAAAAAAGAAAAAGAAATTTTTACAAAAAGGAAATTAACACACTGTGAAAATAATGAGCCTATTTCCTAGTCTGTGACTCATGATTTTCCTTTCAATCAAGAACATTCATGTTAGTTCAAAACTTTTTTTCTTTTCTAAAAATAACCTGGTATATCTCAAATTCCTCTAAACTGGCATTTACAATATATAAATAAATACAGTTTCTCCAGAAATTTTTTGTAGGCAAAAGCTTGTGCGAAGAAGGAATAGTTAGACTGGTAGAAGAATTAACTGCACCTAATGACTATGATTAAGAAACAGGAACAGTAATTTCACTGACTGTGACTGGTATTTACTACATGCAATTTCTCTTTCAAAATTCAACTGTGTTCCAAAGGCAATACACTTATAAGCAGAGTTGCTGTGGGGACTTCTCCCAGAGTGCTTAATTCATCGTTTGGAAGAGTAAACTCTTGTGCCATTTTGACCCAACTCGAGGACCTATACACATGGCATAGCAAAGGGATGTGATTTCAACTCCCCTAGGTTAACATGAACTTTGAATGCATCCCCGTGTCATTTCACCCGAACAGTACTTGGATGCTATTCTAGGTGATGTGTCCTTGGACAAACATGAGGTTATACCCAGAGTATAGCCAGCATATGAGATGACTGCATTTGGACATGGATTACTAGGCAATCTTATTAAAGTAGCAAACTGGGTAAAATGATCTGTGATGAAGGATCTGATCTAATAGGATAACATCAGGTTTTCAGACAGAGCAGAAGTAATTTAAACAATGGGTGCATTTCAGTATATCCTTCAGTATACGCAAGGTTATATTGATGGGTATATAATACCCGTATAACACCCAGTAATGGGTATATTGAGTATCATATGAATATATCCTTCCAACTAGTGATCTGGAAGCAAAGGCTTGTGTTGGAGGGAAGCACACTCAGAGGAACTGTAGAGGAGATGGCACCACATTTTGATCAACTATCTTTATGTCATTTACCAACTTCTGATTTTCTCTTGGAAAGATCCAATGAACAGCAACAAAAATTTGCCAAACAAATACCAATCAAGAAACTAATAAAAAAAAAAAAAGAATTCCTAAACTGCTAAATGTTAACACATTCTATACTAAAACTCTTCAGTTTTAAAACAGATTAATAATATTTTAATATAGCAATTTGAACTTCAGTTGACATTCTTCACTTCATCAAACTTCCATCCTTCGTTAAAAATCCCCAAACTAAAAAGTTTTAAGTATTTTATCCATGAATAAGAGTAAGAGTAATTCTTACTCTATCCAAGAATAGAGTAAGAATAATAATCTTTAAAAAGTTCATGTTTAGACCTCAAAACACTTTTTGTTTGCTTTCATTATAGAAGAAAAGAGCTAAAACACAAACACCTGGCCCATCAGCTAGAAGGACTAAGTTAGCGTTCACAGTTCTTGACTTGGATGCGTCTACTGATTCACATTTGCCTCAAAGAATTTCAGGCTGCAGAAGTACAGCAGTTCCTTCCCCTCTCGAGAGTGATATTCCAGAAATACAGGACAGACTGCAATTGCTTGCATCCATTGTGAATTGAAAGGAGACCCCTTAATGCCTTCACTTCGCTATTGAAATTATTAATTCCCAGTAAGAGCTGTGATATGGCAAAATTTCTTTTTGTTTCAAATATATATATGTGTGTGTGTGTGTGCATGTGTGTGCATGTATATACCTCTATACATGCATCCTATGGTAGATATGCTTCAGTGTTCCTGCCAAAGACATGCAGTTATAACTTTGAGGCAGTCAGTATGGTGGATTTGTACTGAGACCACAAACACAGGAAGCCTGACCTCCCTCAACAGCTGGAAAGCAAGCAGATTTCTAAATGTGGACATTTCCATGACTGATTTCTCCTCGTGGAATTGGCATTTCCTCATGATAATTCATTTTTTTGAAAGATTCCCAACCAGCTGTAATGATAAAGAATTAATGTAGCAACTAGTGAAAATTATACTAACTCCCCTGCAAGGAAAAGAAAGGGTTTACTCGTTTACTATTCTGCTTTAGTTGTACTCACATTCTTCACATGAGACATCTTGTCAGACTTCTGCTCTTTAATCATCTGGTTTCAGTCAGTCATCTAGGCCCTCTCTACCATAAGAGGTGAGAGGAATTTTATTCCACCTATTCTACAAGGGAAGGAAGTATATGCCTGTCCTTATACCAAAGTTATAGTTCATCAAAAAAAAAAAAAAAAAAAATCCTATTTCTGATGCCAATCTCATATCATTTCTAGAAGCCAGTAGTTTCATCCAAAAGAGAAAGTTTGTTTCCTGTCTTGAACTATCCTGTATAAACTGTTTTCTTCATTTTTGCACAAAATTGTTTCATCTTATAATAGTCGTCTTGTTGGGTTTTGGTGGCCTGCTAGGGGCAGTAAAGATTATTCTGCATGTCTGGGGCATTCCCAGCACCAGTTTCTCCCTCCACATGATACTCTATGAACACAGAACCCTGCAAAATTATCTGTGTACTCTCCCTCAAAAAATGTTCTCCTTAAGAGAATTTTGCAGACTAGTACTGTCTTGGCATCTTGACAACTTGATTTCCAGCCCAGTGCTTTTAGAACATGAAGTTCCAGGTAAATACTAGGATGCTATTGATGCTATTGCAAACGATGTTATTGCTCACAGAGTTGAACATAGTATTCCAATGGTAGAAGACAATTTCATGTTTGCTATTTTTTTCTCTAAGGCAGGTAAACAGGAAGGATGATCAAGCCTCATACCCAATGTTTGACCTTGGGCTTTACAGAACCTTCATTCTTTGAGAAGATTGCATAAGCAAAGAGATTGAATTCTTAAGCCGGTGTAACCTCTCACATAGCTACAACAGTTACTGTAGCTGCTACTGCTGTATCAGCAGATTCTCAGAATTAATTTCTAAATGGGTTCCATATATAAGTAAAAAGTGACCTACATCATTTTGACACTGTATACCAAATATATCAGTTGCAGCAAAAGCTGCTTTTGTTAATTCTCAAATAACCTTATTAAAACTTCTGCAAACACCCATGAAGTTCAACAGCTGGAATTGTCATGTTATACTCTGATAATGTGGGAAAAAAAAATGAAGACATCTATGCTAGTTTGGCTCAGTGATGCAAATCCTGATATTTCCTTTCCATCAGAAAACCTGGCTTTTTGGCAGTACTTTTCCAAATAAGCACATATTTGATTGCTATGGGATTTTTCCAAGAAGACTGGTAGATTCTCTCCTGCAGCTGCAGTGCTCTAAGTTCTCTCTGTTTGCTGTTATCCATCCACATTTTTTTTTCTCAAGATCTGCTAGAAGAGTACCATCTTTCTTTTTATTCTTGTCACTCTTGGTGAATTATTATCTAATACTAGCATTCTCATCTCCTTATAGCCTTCAACTTCCACTATAATGTCTAGAGAAGTCGAGTGTCTTCAGATACTCACTGCTTACAGTTCAAATAACAGCCCTCACTCGACCTCCATATTGATCCTCCTGATTTGAAAGCTTGAATTTCCTTTCAGCCAAAGGTGAAAAGACCATAAACCAGAGGCAAAGGGAGCATCATCCAGGAATTGGCAGTAGATGACCTCCCTCTCCGTCCATTCTTTTCTCTCAGACCACAGCAGAACAGTGTGAAAAGATTAGTACCTCATCACCTGCTTGGGAACCCTCTCCAGCCCATGCATGTGCTCTGTGCTGTCATTTTGGAAAAGGTACAACATGCACCGAGTCTCCCCTCTCTTTTCTGGCACTCTGCAGTCAGAGTGAAACATTGCAGGCTCAGGTGGCACATGCTTACAGGGAACCTGAACACTTCTCCACTGGACAGCAAGGATCCCTTACTTGAACTTCTGATAACACTAACACACAGACAACCAGGTTTAGGATTATACATCAGTCATTCTGATGAAAGTAAAATTTAACTCAATCATCTTGCATTTATGCATTGAGAAATTATGAGCTACGAAAAGGCCAAATCTATTCAATATTTTGCTTGTTTGAAATAAATCTGAGTTAACTTGGTAGTCCTGATAACAAATAACTCCACTTAGAAAAAATATCCAACAGAGATTTCCATGCTACTGTGCAGTGGCTGCTTCTGGCATTCAAACTAATTCAGGTATTTCTACCTGACAAAGCAATGGAGAGAACTCTGAATGGACATATTACTCTGCTTACTCCTTTGAATCTAGATCTAAAATGTAGATATAGACAAATAGATGGGTCCTGCCTGTCTCATACTGCTTTGTTAGGAGGGCACTCCACATCACAATTTAGTTCGCAGAGTGAAACTCCTCTAGGGGAAAGAACTTGTTACACTCTCAATCATTTTTATCTATGCGCCTTGCAGTATCACTGCAGTGAAATGGTAACAGGCAAATCCTCACATCTTTAAACGCAGTATTTTCCTCTAGCAACTCCCACTGTACTAATTTGATGGGAAAGTTGCCTGCATAAATAAAAAAAAATAGACATTGGCTTGTTGTCTAATTCATAAATTATCTGGACTTCAGTACAATGTTATCCAATGTTTTTAAAGTATTTCTAGGAAAACTAACTCACATTCACGCAGATTTGGGCTTGTCACATGAAGTGAAAACCAGGCACAGACACATCAGCAAAGGATAGTGATGCTGAACAGAGATGCACTGCATTAGAAAAGTTAGCTAGCTGGTGGGAGCATATTACATCAGAATCCACAGCTCATGGAGGCCTGGAATAATGGTGTTACTCTTTCAGAGAAAGGTGTTTTCTTTCATCAGTGTGGATTTATCAAAGCAAAACACTTTTCAATAGACCTTTTGGCTTTGTCTCTTGGCGACAGGTGGGAGGTTGCAAGGTCCAGTGTAGTCCTGCCATGAATAAATCTCAAGATATTTGAGGATGCGTGGTTTTGCTAAGGATATGCTTGTTTTTAATCTGGCCCTTCAATAATGCAAGCAGATGCCTGTAGATGTTCTTGTTCCCAAGCCTCAAGATTTTCTAGCCCAATGCTCCTCCACGGCCATGAGCTTCTGCCTGCACACCCATCTGCCATTCTCCTCTGCCCTAAATGCCTTCCCTTGTTCCAACCAATTGAAATTACCAGTTCCTTTCCCGGATCCCCAGACACAAATCCATCTGTAATCCAGCTGCTGGTGGAGAATCAGCCATGGGAAGATTTACTACTTGGGGAGTCAGTAAAGGGACGGGAATTAGGGGAAATTTCTCTAAAAGTCATAATCTGTCCTACCACCTTAGTGTGGGAAACCTGACAAACCCATCTGCTATTTGTCTAAAACAGTCTATTCCCCAGGACCCATCCAGAAGGTTAAGGGTTCAGAAGTACCATAATATTAATTATTATCTGGTCACTTATATAATGCTATTTGGCATCTCACAAGCTGTATGTACAAAATCACCTCTCACACCAATGGAATGCAGCTATCCTGAGTCTGAACCATAGCAGCTGTTTGTCATCTCCCAGTTGCAAAGGAATAAAACTGGACCAGAAGCAAGAAAAAAACAAAATGTCCTATGAAGAGAGTGGGATAGAAGAATACAGAAGAAATTTTCCCCATAAGGAGGTAAACTGGCAAAAGATGAACAAATCCAACTCTCCTCTTAATTATCCAGTTAATCCTCTTTTCTTCCCATTTGGCTTTTGCTCTCCTAACACACAGAGTAGGAGATTATGTTCCCCTGCACCTGCAAAATAAATTACTGTTCTCCCTTGTCTCCCTGTGGATCCTATTCAGCTCTGTTTGGACTCACCTTCCCTTGGAAGAGCTCTGCTGCCTCACGAAATCTGTGCATGTGCTCGGCATGTTCTGAGGACCTCTTGTCTGTGATCAGGAGGAGGTGCAATTGGACAGAACTTTGCATCAGACCAACTGCTGTCTACCAAAAACACAGCCGTCATGAACATAGAAAGAGAAGCACAGGTAAGAAGATAAAAATACTCAACCTATACTGGATGCATTGCCAGATGGACGTCAATTCTCGTATTCTAGCTGATTAGCTCCTTGGCAAATAGCCCTTACAAGCAGGACAGCTTTCTGTGAAGTAGGAGGGATCCTATCTCTGTTCTTTATAGAAGCTCTTAAACTGCTGGTTTCCTGAGTCAAGAGTCTTAAGATCCCAAGGCCAAAGTTTCAGGATAGCCAGTAACTAGGTAAGGGAACTGTCTAGATAGAGCAACATGAAGTCTAGAGGAGCAAGGAAATGGAGATGAAAGGCCAGTGAACACTAAACCACTGAGACATGTCTGGAACCTGTTGAAATGGGAACAAGAAAGCAGGAAGGATTTGTGGTGTTGGGACTGATGTGTCTCCTCATTTCCTTTCTTTAGCATTAAGTTGTATATAGTGAGGAGGCATTCCCAGTGGACCCCATTTCAGCAACCTCAAGAGCTGGGCAGCCCAGAGCCCTGAGGGCTAAGACTGTCTCTGCAGGTCTCAGCTGGGAAAAGGACCCTGGGGAAGGGTCGAGCAGGCAGCATACACTGGCTGCCTGCCACTGAGGGGGGCAGTGACAGAAGTCATTGCTCTGTCTCCAGGGACTGGGCAATTTGTCATCTTCTTCTCCTGCCCTCTTCCTGCAACGTAGCCTCTCCCTCAAACTAAACAGAAGCCTGGCCAGGCTACAGCTGACCTGCTACCTTCCCCGTGCCACTGAAACCACGGAGATGCAGACATCCAGCTCCCGCCAGTTCTTCCCTGAAGGAGCAGAACGTTTCAACACATTCCAAGAGTAACAGTGAAGGGGTCAGGGAGTGCGCTTCTGCAAGGGCTGAGCTCCACAAGGCATTTAGTTTTGGCGCCTGGGACTTCCCCCTAGCTTAATGTTTATTAGGCATTTTGTATCATATAACTTCTATGTAACGTGCAGTGGGGTGCAGGAGAGTATAGAGAGGAGGCAGATTAGGCTGAAGAGTATTAGAAAAACTCGTGGGAGGGGACAGGACTAGAAAAACAGAGAATGAAACCTACACAGGGCAGGGCTGAGAGGGTCTGGGATGAGTACAGCAGTTGCTCTGGCAGCTCCACACAAAGGTGTGTTTGTTCTCATAACCTTTTGCAAGAGGAGTCAGCATGGCTTATTAGCGTAGGCTCACCAGCACGGCTAGATCACATCCGACTCTCTGGAAAGTACGCGGGGTGATCATTGCCTAAAAATTGCCTAAAGTATGTGGGTGAAACAGCCAGGGCCCCAGGATAGGGATAGAAATTATCGGCAGGGCTTAGTTTGATGCAAGCCTTTGCTGACCTTTTAACATTTTAAAATATAAACAGCATATGCACTGGGAATAAATATTTATGAAAATCCAAGCTACATTAGCAGAGCTGGGAGGGCTTTGGGCCTTGGGGTGCAGGAGGCACTGTTAATTGCAGCAGATTGGTAGGACTCCAGGGCGTCAGCAGAAAACTGGAACACATGTGCGGCAAGTCAGCCTGCAGGGGACTGGCTGAACAGCTCAGGCACTTCTAGATCAAGAACACAGCCTGAGTGTAAAACAGGACAAAACAACCCAAGAGCCCGAAGTGTCATGAGAAATGCATGAAAATAAGCAATATTCTAATCAATTGCCAAAAGACACAATGGACATTACAGGGATTCATTAGGACTGGACATTTATAAAGACAACAATAACATCCTTGCTGTCATCATTTGGGTGTTTTCAAAGGGCTCTAAGGACAACTGGGCAGGAAATAACTTTTCTCTCTCAGGAAATATTCTGTGATTTTGAAATATTTTTGACATACCTTATCAAGGTGAAAATCAAATACACTTTTCTTTTTTCTTTTTCTTTTTTTTTTAACAGAACTTCTACAATATTACACTTGGAAACAAAATGGAGTATTTCCAAAACAAAATGCCCTCTCCCCTTGCTGGCTGCACCTGAAATGGGCAATGGCCGGCTCTTTTAGCAATCCTTGGCACTGGTTTCAAAGGTACAGCTTCGAAACAGGTCGTACCATTCCAAGCCTAGTCAGCACTATTGTAGCTATTCAGAAGTCCACAAAAAAAAAAAAAAAAAAAAAAAAGGAATGACAGAAGTCTCAGCCTTGCAGCCAACACAGCTTCTGGGACACATAGGCTTCACAGTAATCAGCCCAGGCAACTAACGGGTCTCAGGAGAGCCTAAAAACTCAAACCTTTGGTACCCCATTGAATGGGAGAACAGACAAGAGGACACTGCAGTTGCCAAGTGGAGAGACAATGAACGTGGCAGCACAGAAACATTGTGTGAAATAGTTTTCTTTGGCTGAACTGACAAATTTGGGGAGTTGAACCAACAATTTCCAGTATCTGCATACATCTGCATGGACCTGAGGGGGCCTGAGGAGAAGGCCAAGTGCCGAGGCAGGGGCTGCGGGGCTCTGGTAGTTACCACAGGGTTGTACTCAGTCACCAGCCGGAGCTCGTTCATCCGAACGAAGCGAATCATCGTCTCAGCATTGATTTCTTCCCCGTCTGCGTTATCCAGATCCCTTCGGGCACCATCTACCTGGAGATACACAGAGACACCTACAGTGAGGGCTGTCCTCTCCCTCGGTGTTCCCTCCAGAGGGGCAGATGGGCACTCACTCACCCATGCACACAGACACCCCTCAGGATACCACCCCTCTCTCCTGCCCACAGCACAATCCCCATTTCGCAAGGTCCAGACTCCTTATAGATTTGTCTGGGCATGCAGAAATTTTTCTTCCACTCTCCTTCACTCTCCCACAACAAGGCAATCTCATGGCATAATAGGAATTACTAAGGATACCAGACATTTCCACAGTATCAGCTCCTACTGCACTGGAGACAGGGAAGATTAGCTGATAAACATTTATAGGGGCTGTGCAGAGAGATTATTAAGGCAGCCTAACTCCTTACTTCAATCTTGGCTTTACACCCATTTTTAAAATCTTCATATGCTTATTCTGTTTCTTCTAAAAGTAATAAACATTGGCATGGGCCTGTATGGGTTTCCTGGAAACATTGTGCAAGCAGGAAATCTCTCCAATAAAAAGAGACTTTTTTTTTTTCTTCCAGTACAGCAGAAAAAAACCAAGCCCAGTGGATTTTAGCTTTAGAGGAAAATCCATCTTGCCACACATCTTCCACACTTCACCCACCCACATTGTGATTTAATTTGTTGTGGTTCGCTTGACCTAGTAAACAGAGAAATAGAAGGCAAACATTAAATAATAACTAAATCACCTGAAAGGGGTATAGTTGCTCTATAGTGAAGAATTGGGACCACGGGAGGTGACTGAGCTGAGCCATAGGGATGCTGGGCTGTGATACGCAATAGGATCAAAGTTTGGGATTGAAAGCCATGTTTTATATACATGTTATATGAGGTTCTTGGGGCTTAGGAAATGTCTATATATCCACCAAGTTTATTTGCTGCAGCTATACATCCTCTGAAAGCGTGTGTTATTTTTTCCAGAGGTGTGCATACATCTAAAGCCCCTTTGCTGTTCTGTGGTCATTAGCAAGGACTTTGATCTGGCAAGGGACCACTGCACTCTGTGTGGCCACCCAACGTGATGTTTCGCAGACTCTGCAGCCTGATTCCTCTCGCAGATTTGCTCCAGCGCAAAATGAAAGGGCATCTCCACTCTAGTGATGGGATCAGGCCAAGGTGCCACCTGTGTAGGTGAGACCAGAGATGCCTTGGGAACCAAACTAAAGCACTCTGTACCCCACAAAAAGCCTGCTCTTGACTTTCATGGGCTCTTTCAAATACCTGCTTTCTATTCTGGGACAATAATATCCTAATCATGCTCTCAATGGAGATGGTTCCAAGAAAAGTATCTGGGAAAAAAAGGGTGAAAGATATCCAGCATCTAATAGTTTAAGCTCTGGTCAAAATATCTTTATCATTCCATGTAATTAGCTAATTGGCATCTGTTAATTATGCTCTTTTTAGGTCTCTCAGGCCAGATTCTTCTTTAGAATAAATCAGCCTAACTCCCCTATCAGAAGTCTCCAGACTCCAGACTCCAGACTTGTCAGGAACCTGTTATGCTGCTATCATTATGGTTTAAACTTCTAAGCATTATATATGTTTTATACCATGCAAATGGACACGGTTTATGCTTCTGATCCATTGCTACCCTGCTCATGGACCTTTTTATTCCTCAAATAAGTATTTGATTGCAAGAACCTATCCCAGTTCTTTTTTTCTCTTTGTTAGCTCTGACAGTCCTGCATAGTATTCATCAATGAATAAAAGAAAAAAAAAATAATGTGACCAACTAATTTAAATTTAGGAAAAAAAATCAAAATTATGCAAGTGAATTGTCAGTTGTTTTGAAAGCAGATCATCATGAACAAGAACCACAAATGAGATCGGTGTTGCTTCAAATTGCAACATCTGCATGTAGCAAATAAAAGGTGAAATCAAAAGCCCTTGCCTACTCATCATTAGGTCATTCTCCTTGCATTATGTGGACTAGGCTAGTGGTAAATACAGGGCAGGAAAGGAGGAGAGAAGGGGGAAGAAAGTGGCTTTATATAATCTCTGCATAGCTGGATCTAGATACGGGCCAAGATACCATACTTACTTTCTCAAACACACAGATCTTCCTGGTGTGCTTAGAGTTCATCTGGCACAGCATTTTACAGGCTTTTATAACATCCTGTACTATTGAGGGCCCTCTCATGCTCAATACATCTCTTTTGCCACACTTAGTGAGAAAAGATAACACAATGTAATTCATATAAACATCAGAATACTTGCTCTCAGCTTTCGTTAATATTCTTGGAGCATGTAAAAGATTTTTCCCAATATCATCCCTTAAAATTGGAGCGAACATAGCTTCAATTTCAGAGTGGAACACCCAAAATTACAGCTGAAGTCAACATGAGTCTGAAATTGTACAGCATCCATCTCTAAGAAACTGCAAAGTAATATTTTTAATGGGTCCATCCCCAAAGCATAAAAGCCAAGACAGGACTGAGTGTGGATCTGGTTTCAGTTACAATGGAAAAATTGTGCATCCAGAGAGACAGCTTTCCCTGCCTGAAGTGACGCTTGGCAAAATTTGATTTCAAGCCTGCCGTGTTGATCCATTGTAACATGGTCTCTAGATTCTTTTCATGTGTCTCAGGAGTCTTTCCAAAACCACAGGAACACCATCCAAGTAACACTGAGCTTGAGGCTAGTCACTCAGAAACACAGACATCATTCTTTGCAAAGCACTGGATGCTGGACCAGATCCACAGGGTGCACGTTTAAAATGAAGAATCTCATCACGTGTACTAAGCACTGCATGTCTTAGGGATGCAGGCTCTGTAAGCAAAAAGCAAGAGGCCACTTTGGAGCAGGGAGTTTTACAGATAGGATTTTTATGCGCAGGTAGACTGTCTGTTCGTGATAAGCATTTTTCTGGCTTGCTAGCACTAAGCAGAGATGAAAAGCCTTTAGTCCTCTTCTTTATCACTGCTACCCAGAGATTTAATTTCTTCTGTAATGTGATTATGGATCACTTTTAAGCTCTTGTTCTAAAGCCTCTCTCACTAAAAATAGTAGGCAGTGTCACCTCTATTGAATTTTAATGTATGGCATAATGTTTCCCTGGAATGGAGCATTATCTGGAAATAGCCTTGGGATCCGCCTGGCTCAGCTCTTTACAAGGCACAGAGGTAACACGTGGCCTCCGTAAGAGCCCTTCTGCATCTCCAGTGCACACTAGGCATGGAGAGGGCTGCGGAAGCACTGCCCATTTAATGCTCATGCAATGCCTCGCTCTGCAACCTTCTTATGTGCAAATATCCTCTGCCTACTAAGGAGGACATTGTCCCACCGTGACCAGACCACCACGTCCCATTCATCAAGAGGGATATCTGCAGGGCAAGGACCCTCCACACTGGCAGTAAGGCTGCCAGGCCTTCAGCCGTTGCGATGGCTGTGGGATGCAGGACCAAGTGCACCTGATCCTGCTCGAGACACTTGGATTTGAAGAGCAGGGAGCAGAGGGTAGCCCACGCACCCTGCGGAAGAGCACAAGGGTGCCTGCCGTGGTGTTGTACTGGGACCAGGATGATGGGCTGGTGCTGAAGCCGAAGGGCACCTCGGGGATCACGTCAGCCGCCTGGCGAAACTCGGACACTTTGGGGCTCTCCAGGTCCTGCACAGAAGGGAGGGGGGGAGAGGAGAGGGGGGCAGAAAGGGAGAGGGAGAAAGGAGAGTGAAATGGAGAGAAAAAAGAGAGGAGGATGAGGAGGCGCTCGTCGTGGTGCGAGGGCGACACCTGGTGCCCGCCGCAGCCACCCTGCCCCACAGCCTGTCCTCTCACCCCACAGATTGCTCCCTTGCCTCACTGGCTGTGACCATTGCCCCACAATCTGTCATCTCATCCCATATCATCCTTCCTCACTGTTCACTGCCTGTCCCCTCTCGCCACAGCCCGTCCCTTCACCCCACATTGTCCCCTCTCACTTTGCTGCCTGTCCCTTTGCCCTACAGCCTAATTGAGATTTCACCCCACAGCTTGATCCCTCACTGCCTCACCTGTCTGCTCACACCACAACTTGCCCCCTTTACCCATTCGCCTGCCCGCTTGCCCCACAGACTGTCCCCCCTCTCCCCACAGACTGCCGTCTTGCCCTGCAGGCCCTCTCCTCACCCCACATCATCCCCCCTCTCACCCCACTGCCTTTCCCCTCACTGCACCACCTCCCTTCCTCACTCCACACAGTCCCCTCTCACCCCACTGCCTGCCCTGCTGACCCATGCTGGTGTGGGGAGCCCAAGGGCTGCAGCCCCAGGGCTGGTGGCGCTGGGGTAAGCGGCGGGGGCAAACTGTGCCCTGAAGCCCCTTAGGGCACCTAAGGCAAAGAGAAGCCATGCCAGAGCTCCAAACACAGGGGCCTTTGAGCGCTCACCATGGAGGCCTGCCCTCACACATGCTTTCTCGGGCTTCTCCATTTGCCCCACGAGGTCCAGTGTTGGGCAGGACTCTGAGTGTCACTAGGCCCCATCAGGGCTCTGTGTGACATGGGGAGTGTGTGTATGTGTGTGTGCACCCACACATGCCTGTGCATCCATCCTTTCACCAAAATGTAGCTCCCTGGGTGGGGAGGAGGATTAAAACCAGGTTCTGCAACAGAGGTGGAGAGCTCCTTCCTCCCCATCTTCCCTTGCTGTTGTCTCTTTTCCCTCTGCTGCTGGGATCCCATGCAGAGATCCCTCTCCTGACGCCCACCTCACTTCAGAGGAACAGGGAAAGAAAGGCACGGGGGCGATAATGCCGATCACCCACTGTGTCATGTGCTGGGAAACGTGCTGTTCAGTTGTGTTCAAAAGCACAGCCACAGGCAGCTACAGTGCTGCAGATATCTCAGTTTTCATTTCTTTTAAACCTCGTTTATTATTCTCATGCTAAAAGATAAAATTGTGAGGATGTAAGGCCTTAGAGCTCTTAAAACACAGGAGAAAAGTCCAGACTCCAGATATATTTATATATGTTTATATAATAATTTTAAGATAACTTCTTGGTTCTGGAGTCAAGGTTTACAATATTTAATGACTTGGGTTAGCAGCAAAATATCCTGGTTCCTTCTTTAAAAAAAGCGTCTAAACATATCCTCTAAACAGTAGCTAATGCAGATATACTAAGTGGTGGGAATATGCAATTTGTCAGCAATTTGGGATTCATTTTCCTTTGTGTAGTGAGAGCATTAACTACAGCTCTAGCCCATATTAAGGCCTCCATTGCTATTTCCATTCTGAGTTTTTCCTCTGAGTGATGCGTCTTCTGATGCTTCTACTTGTTGGATTCACATTCTCAAGACACAGTGTCTGCTTGGAAATTGTTTTGTTTTTCTTCTTGGTCTCAACAGTCAGCTCAGTTGTTTGTGAGTCCAATGAGAATGGAAAACAAAATTCTTTCCTCATTGAAAGAAAAACAACTCTTGTGACCTGTTTTGGAAATGCTAGGGCATCAGAACGTCTTTGCTGAGAGAGCTAAAGTATGGTGCGGAAATAAGCTCCCTGAGTTTGGGAGCATTACTATGAAAGATGGGGTCTAATCAGGCCAAGTCTGAGCCTTCTGAGTGCGTACACTGGGTTTCTGCAGCAGTGTGCTGTTTTTCACGCTGTGCCCAGTAAGACAGGCCATGCTCATCATACACGGCGCTTCAGTGAACTGAAAGGCTGCGGCAGAGAAATGATTTATGGTGAACGAAGACCATGGACATCATTTGGATGAATTTAGTCTTGGGCAAAGGGCCAAGACAAGCTCTCATGGCACACATACCTCCTTATCTACTGTTTAAATACAGCCCCACTGTGTTTTGCGCATTGAGCACAAGACATTGCCAGCTTCTGTCTCATACTCGCTGCCACTGAGGCTGACCCTGTAGTGCAGGACCATGCAGCAGTCTCTCCCTGTGCCAGGATATAGCATGCGATCAGTGTCCTGTTAATTCTGAGAGAGGCAATCACAGACCGACAGGGCTCTGGCAAGACAGCAGTGCCTGTGGTCTCAAATTGCTTGACACAGAGAACAAGTGCTACCCATGACGCAGCTTAGTGCAAGGCCTCTGCTGAAAGCGGGCCACAGCACTGTGAGTACAGCCCAGCCACAGAGTCACTTTCCATCCAGGCAGGAGACATCTGAGCACTTCACTCTGTATACACAGCATCTCCTCTTGGTTTGCCAAAGCACAGCAAGAGCAACCTCCAAGGGAGCTCTGCGTGCCTGCAGGTGCACAGCATGCAGCAGCTGATGCTCTGTGATCAGCACGTAGCACCGCCCCGGGGCACCTGCCTCTGCACTGACAAACTTGTTACTGCCCCTGCTGCACAGCAGAGAGTTGCTCCTCACTCTGTGATGTGCTGTAAGGTGCCTTTGCTCTGCACTGAAGCCATGGCTTCCTCCATAGGCTGCCCTCCAGCCTCAGGCACAGGGCAGGCGGAGGAAAGGAGATATTTTTGAATGTGTGAAGTCTGAGACCATGCTAATGTCCACCTGGAGGCTGCAGCTGGAGCCAAATCCTCCTAGATTTCAGAAAAATCACACCAGCGCTTCTCTCTGAAATATGGCTTCCTCAGCTCTGTCACACAAGGAATGCCTTGCTTGTCTTCAGTGATTAAAGCAAACAACTGGTGTCCTTTCTCACCCCTTGCCAACTCACTGTATTTCGCAGCCACCCACATTCCTATTTTGTTTCCCCTGCAGCATTTCCATTCCTCCTCCTCCAGGTCTCCTACAGACTCCTACACATTCCCCCCTTGCTCCATTGCTCTTCCTAAACATAGACCAAATTCCTGACATTCTCACTGTGGCCTGTCGCCTAATCCCTCCATGTGTCTGTTACAGCCTTGGCACCTTCCTGGGGAGGGAGCTGCCTTTAGAAGGTATTTATACCCCTTCCAGCCCCACACTCCCACCAGGCCAGACTGCATCTAACACCAAAAAAAAGTGGAGATGGTTTGAATATACCTGGAAGAATCCGACAACTGCCACCTCCACGGCACTGATGAAGGCTTTGATGTCCGCTGTACTGTTCAACAGCACAGGGTGTTTTGTGCTTCCAGCCATGTCTGGACAGGAAAGGTCAGGATTGCACAGAGGATACATAAAGAGCAGCTCAAAGAAGTTCCCACATGCACACACAGGCATCCCACCGTTCGCATGTTTGCCTGCACTTTCACAAATCCCAGTACCACATTTGTGTAGCACACCCTGAGGAAGCAGACTCAGCATAAAGGGGACTCACTCAGTGTCCTTCCCCACTCTCTTGCAGGCGCTCATAGACCACTTCCCACTAGAACGCTTTATGGCATCCCCTCCCCCCGCAACCCAGCCTTTTTCCTGAGCCAGGAGGAAAACTCACTCACCATGAGATGAGGAGACTCTGTCATCTGCACATCCTGCTGGGGAGTCCCCAGTGAGGAGAATAATGAAGAGATATGTGAAAATGGAGGTGCCCATGATACCAGCTTCTCTCTTCACTATACCATCCTTTTCTGGTCCTCTGCTAGGCAAGTGACACGTCAGGCGTTTCCTGGTGGGAAGGGAGCAGCTGGCCTGGAGCAAACCTTCAGCTCCTGAGATAACTGCCTGGCAGGGGGAGCATACCAGTGCCTCCCTGTTGTTGAAATGTCAACCTTCGAGAGCACCCCACCACCAACTAGGTTCTCAGAGGCACTGCTTGTCACCATGTCCGCTTCACCCACAGTGTTGTACATCTGAGGGACTCGGCTGGGATGCCCCACACAACAAGACACCATGAATTGCTAATAATAGTTCTGCTTGCAGAGGGAGGCCATTGCACTTTCCCGAGTGCTCTCCCACAAAGGGTCATTCTCCCTTGCATTAGGCCAGTGGAACAGGCAGCTCTTGCCATTGCTCTGGCCAAGTGGGGAGCAGCTGCCATAGTAAAAGTTAAACATGACAAGGGCACGGTAGAGCTACCAGGGCTCATTCATTTGCCATCCTGCATGAGAAGTGAGGGCTGTTCAGTCTGGAAGTCTGCCGAGCCGTGGCCAAGACTTTGGGCTTCAAAGGAGGGTTCATGAAACCTGCTAAAAAAGCAGTTCTGAAATAATTTCCTTTTAGCAACAAAACATTTCCAGGTTCCACAGGTATTAGTTTGCCTGATGGTTTAAAGAAGTCTATGCCTACCTATGACACATTCTTCACATAAACCTCTGCAAAACTCTGAAGGACAACACCAGGAGATCTACTGCAGGAAAGAATAAGACACTCATGCAGAAAAGAAGAAAGAAAGTGATTTTATTCTTGGGACTCTGAAGTCTTGTTACAGCATCTAGATGCATCCCCCTGACTGTTTTTGCCTGCACAATCATGGATTTCAACGGGGTAGGGCACCACATACAGACCAGGAGACCATCATGGGAGGTAAGTAGCCATTTACGATGAGCCAGAGCACATGGCAAGTGTAACTCAGATAGGGATTTTCCAGGAACCAGTCCGCCCTGCCAGGAGAATCAAGGAGCTGGCGAGGTGACCTTGTGTCCTAGAAAAGGCACTTCTGGGACCGGAGTTGGTGTAGAAGAGGACATGGAGGCAGCAGGAGAAAATACTGGAAACGGGAAAGGGAGATGCTTCCCAATGTAACCCCTTATGTGTCATGATGGAGCAGTGATGAGACTGGGTGAGGAGTTATTATCAGTGTACGGAGAGATGCAGCCAAGGCCGTCTGCAGGCCTGTGCACAAACCGAGGCTGGCACAGAGGCCCCTGCACCTGCAGGAGGGCCCTCGAGGGCTATGCCAGCCGCGGTGGCAGGAGTGGGAGCAGCACAGCAGGCACGGCCTGCCCGGAGACTGGTGCAGCGGGGCGGCAAGGGGGAAGGCAAACGGGGTGAACTCATTCGGTCCATTCCTTCTTGATGGACAGGTTCCACTCCCAGGTGAGATGGTCATGCTTGTCATCATCCGTGAAAAAGGACTTATTGTGGTAGGTACCTCGGGCCAGCATACCCTTCGGGGCCTCCTCAATCGGCGTCAGGAACTCGTACTCCTCTGGCCGTGGCCCATAGCTGCCAACCATGAATGTGGCTTTGTCCACTAAGGGAAAACAATCCACAAGGGATGAACCCCTCAGGTGGGGAATAAACATGGGAAGGAGAGGCCAAGAGCATGAGATCACAGAGGAAAAGGAAGCAGTGCGGACAGAAGGGGACAGAGGTCAGTAAAGGGTACAGAACCAGAATGGGAAATGAGAAGCTGGATGAAGTGAAGCATAGGAACAGCTGAATAGACAGAAGGATGGGCAGGCAAATGGGACAGGCAATTCAGCCTGTACCCTCTGTCATGTACATAATACTGGAAAAGAGTGGGCATATACAGAAGATCACTAGAGAGCTCTCTCAATCTGTTGCTATTTCTTTTTTGGTGAGAAGACACAGCTGTGCCAGATGCCGGAGCCTTAGAAATGGCTGTATGCAGAGATGTGAGTTCAGGATATGTGTGTGAAATGGGGGTTTTCTCTGCCTACTCTAGGCAGGGCAGCACTGTACAAACAACAGAGGCAATAGGCAAAAACAGGGTTCTGTGGACAGTGCAATGCTCCGTAAAGCAGCTTCACATTTTACCACGTGCATCCAGAAGACTTTTAGGGGGCGATAAGCTCTGCAAGGGCTATGCACGCTGTAAGGGACAAGACAATCTTGAGGGTGAGGGAGGGGAGCTCTGCATGGAGAGGAAATCTCTGCGGCACACACTGTCTAAGCAGCTTCTCTGGGGACATCTCTGCTGCAGACTGCGGCACAGCACACAGATAGCAGAGCTGGCTCACAGGGAGTTCATGCAGGAAGCAGTTGGCCTGGGTGACACAGAGTTCAGGCCAATGCACTCTACTGGGAAGTCTCCCATGTGGCTGCCGAGAGGCCAGTTGGGCCAAGGAGGAGCTCCAGCCCAAGACAACCGAGATCACTTCCGTAAGAGGGGGCTCACAGGGGTTGGAGCATTGGTGCACAGAACAGGAAGGGGTCTTACTCACCCTTCACCCCTGTCCGATAGGTGTGCTGCACGTATTTCAGTCCTGACACAATGTCCTTGTTTACCTGCAAGCAGTGACCAGAACAAGTGTCACAGTTTTGTTGTAGTGATCTTTTTTTTTTCCCTCTGCTTAGAGACACACACTGCTTCCAAGGGGCCAGCACGGGACATGTACTGCTGAGGGAAGCCCTGATATTCCTCCATCATCTCCCAGAGACCTATGGTTCTATCTGTGTGTGTAAGGGTATCTCCAGCCCCTCTATATCTTTCCTCTGAAGTTGACTGGGGCCCAGGAAGGGCTAACAAGAGCAAAGCAAAGTGAAGGACTAAGTTCCCAAATAGTTTTCACACTGAGAACTGGAAATGGTGATGGAATTCATCCCTCTAGCACAAAGAAGTGATCAAGATTAGCTGAGGTCTCCTTGTTGCCCTCTAAGATAAGACAGATGGAAAAAACTTTTCAAGATATGGAGGGATACAGTTTTTGTCCATAATCTTTCCTGAAGCCTCCCATGGGTACATTGGACATATTCCTTGCTCTCCCCACCCTGCACACACTGCCTGACTGCAGCATGATTCAGTCTGGAAACAAGATGGGCAGATCATTTTACATCCCATGGGACAATCCATAAAGTGCCAGTCCTTTCCAGCTTTGGGACTGAAAGAGGGAGCTTGAGTAACTTGTTTGGTTCCATGCATCTCTGTCAATAGGTATGGAAACATTTCACCACACAAAAGAGGGCTGGAGGTATCCCTAGGGTCAAAGCTATCTCTAAGGGAGTGACAAGCCTCAGAGAAGGAGGGAAATCCTTCCCACAGAACCCACGTATTAACAGTTTCTCTTTTCTCTCTTTTTCAGGAAATCTGCCTTTCCATTTCACTTTCTTTGGCAAATCCAATACTGTTTACAACAAACATTTGTGAACATAATCACTTCAGTGCTGGATGCCATACTGCACTGTGGTCATGTTTCCTTTCCAACTGGAAACAGGCAAAATGCTGATTAGGAGAGAGGAAAACAAGACTGTTTGGGTATATCAGACACAGAAATTGTCAGATATCTTCAGTCAGATGCTACAATATTTCATCATTTTCATGCATTCATCAAGCCCAGAAATGCAGTTATAAGAGTACTTCATGGAAAGGAATCTTCTCATTCCCTTACATTACCACTCAGTATGCATTAAAGATTTTCTGATGGCTAAAAATTCAAATGCAGCCAAAACCTAGATTTGGCTGCAAAAATTTCTGTTTACCTAGATCTAAAACAGCCTACTGTTCACCATCACAGATGGACAGGATGCACCATTTTCTAAAAGGTGAGGAAATGACAGCAGTCCCCTGAAAAGAACAGACCCTTATTGAGTAGAACAACACCTAAGGCTCAGGTGCTTTCCTTGGGCTGGGCTTTCTGGCAATCATGCTGACAACTCTAAATATCTGATAGACTTCTGTCTATCAGACAAGCAATCGGAAGGAAAGCAACTCACTTTGAAGTGTATCTTAACTCTGTATTCAACTCCCTCCTTTAATACAAAGGTCTCTTTCTTCAGTGCTTCAAGGTCACCTGTAAAGAGAAGTTCAGGCCATTAGTTAGAGGTGAGAAGAGACCACAAGCAGGGGACCGGAATGGGGCTGGGAGTGGTGTGGGAGGTGAGCATCCCTTTGAAAGACTGCACCGGAAGAATGTGCAGCGATCTGTGCACGGTTTGCACTGTGAGCAGACACACACAGAAATGCATGGGCCTGTGTATATGCATCTGCATGTAACTGTCCACATACATGTAGACAATGCACGAATAAATACAGGTCTGGACACAGGCGCATGACAACATTTATGCAGAGACTCACAGGTATTATAGGCTCACAGGAGTATATGATGTGTTAGCTCTGTGTGCAACACCACGCTCGGGGGAACTGCTGATAGGAGCTGGGCACATTTCACAGCTCCTGCCCGGAGCGCAGGACTGCCCGGGTTCAGCAGGGCTCTGCGTGGTTTCACTTGAACAGGAAATCTCTCTGCTGCTCTAGGCCCTGCTTCCTCTCGCTGCTGAAAAGCCCATATAAGGTGAAGCCTGAATCTCTCCCTGTGTACCCGGGAGCCGGAACTACAGTATTGCTTGATTCTGAAGTTTCAAAACAGTCTGTTACCCTAATGAATGCACATGCCTTCTGCTTGTGAGACCTAACTGAAGGGAGATAAGAGCAAAAGGCAATAGAAACCCAGGAGCCCCTACAGCATACCAAATTAAGAAGACCATTGACGCTTTCCTCTGCTACAGCTCCTCGTCTTTTTCATAAATGTGTGCCTTAAAAAAGCAAAAAAGCTAAGATGTCCTCAGGGTTCCTATGCGGTAGCATCCCCAAACTCCTCAATTTGAGGCATCAAATGGAATGAGGCCATCGCTTATTCCCCTGTGTGCTCAAGGAGAGTCTGTACTTACCTGTAAGGTCCATGGTGATGGGTCCTGGAGCAGAGTCACATACGAGGGTGAGTCGGGTGACCACAACATTGGGAGCTGTTGGATCTGCAGGGAAGGAAAGTTAGGGGGAAGCTGTTAGCTTGCAAAACTAAATGCGGGAGGAGGGAAGGGAAACTAAAGAAACACAGTTGCTTTCCCGCAAAGATAATGCACAACAGGACCCACGCGCCTCTGGCAGTTTCTCAGCAGGGATTCCTCTAGTCACCATCCCAATGCCTACACACCTTTCCCTTAGAGGAGATTCCTTTCTTAAGATCCTTCTGAGCATCAATGTCCCCTTTAAACATATACTAATCCCATCATGTTTCTCACCCCTCAGGAGCCCCCCAAGTCAACACACCTCCCACGACAGGTCCCTACCCTGTGCTAACACTCCCTACCACCCTACACCTAATGTCAGGACATCCTTCATGTCACCTTTCTCTGCATCACCGATCTATCCATCCCCAGCCCACCCCAATTCCATTCTAGCCGAAGCAGTGTGCATGTCTGGCCAAACAAGCTCCCTCTTGTCTGAACTATCTCATCCCCTGCCCCCAATACATTGTTGTTATCCATAACCCTAATCCCTTCACATGAGGCCATTCTGGCTTACCTGCCACTACAGGCCCATCTCCCAGCAGGGACTTCTTGTACTTAGCGAGGCTTTCATCGTCCTTGTCCAACTCCTGCAGCTCCTGCAGTGTTTTCTGGGGAGGAGGTTTGTAGTTGAGTTTCCCATCCAGCTCATCATCATCATCTTCCACATGAGGCTCTTGAGTCTTCTCAGTCATGGTCACTCGCTCTGGGTAACAGAGGAGGGGGTGGTCGATGGGATCACTCTGTTAGCAAGTAGCGTCCCCAGGGGCACTGGTTCCAGGCACGAACAGTTCAGTCCCACACCCGGCACCACCGCCGGACTCAGCGGTACCGTCACAGGTAAATATCGGCAGCGATCGGCCGCGGTGCTGACGCTGCCGAGCTGATACTCCAGCTCCAGCGCACCCCCCTGCTGCCCCCGCTCGGCTCCCTGCAGGCACGATGCGCACACGCAGACCTACACCATTCTTCCCTTCTGGGGAGGAAGCTGCAGGAGCTGAGCCTGAAACCCGAGTGATTTACGGCCACTCTGTGCAGCGTGATTGCTGGCCAGGAACCCTGCAATTACAAGCCACCGTAAAAGGCTTTCGCATTCGCCAGCTATTCACCAGCACAAAGAGACAAAGCCACACACCAGGGCATGGAGAGACAAGAATATATCCAAGGCTGGAGGCTTCATTCGCCTTCTCATAATGGCGTTATAGCCCCACTCAGACAAAGAAATCAAATACCCAATAGCAACTCCATTACATGAGCAAGCTAATGAAAGCCCTCAAGAAAACCCATTCGGGCTATCTGCTGGCATTCCTGGTGTTCACTCCTAGGAATAGCTCACTCCACCACTGTTCAGGTCTCCTTCTTGCTAAGGAAGTAAGCGCAAGGTGGGTGCCTGCAACAGCATCCAGTCCCACTGCAGAGCAGCCCTGGGTAGCTGCTTTATCAGCGAGGTTGCTCAGAAAGAAAAGGAAACGAAGACAGGCTGGAGCCGCAACTGCACTGTCAGCATCGCTGGGACAAGTCAGGAGGGCAGCAAAACTGCTTGGGTGGCTCCCAAACGGGAGTCAGAGCAAGGACAGATCAACTGCTGGGCAACCAGGCAGAGCATGTGCAAGAGGAAAGCAGGGGACAAAGGGTGGTGCAAAGGAACAGGAGGTGAAGAAGGACTGTCAGGCCCCTCTCGCTCAGCTGCCAGCCCTCCAGGTGCATCTAGTCACTTTCTCATTCTTCAGAGAAAGGTTTAACAAATGAGCAGTTCTCTGGTGCAGTGGTGGATGCTGCAGTTGTCCAAGGCATTCCTTCAGGTATGGCAGCAAGGTGATCTGGTTGAGCTACACAGGTCTCATTTCATGTCACTTTATCCTCATACCCTTTTCCCAGTCCCCAGTTTTCTGCAGTTCCTTCATAAAACCCTTTATGCCTCTCTGCAGCATTCCTTTACCCCTCTCCACAGCTACAGTCTTAACATTTGCCCCTGCTTCCGAAGGTTAAGTTGAAAGCTAGTGGGATAGCTTTATTGTTCTTTAAAACAGAAAGGAAATAGAAAATAAAAAACCACCATGCTACACCTCAGGATGAATCAGCAAGTGGAATCAGGCAGCAATGAGTAATGCACAGACCTCCAATTGCAATCCCAGTGCGGTGAGACCAGTGGAGAAAACTCAAGGAGTGGTATGTTGGCAAAGGAGCTTAGTAAGTCACAGAGAGAGAGAGGAGGAGCAAACAGCCTCAGCCGGGCATGCTGATGGACAAGAGCTTCGCGTAGCTCCATTGCAATGCCATTTTGCAGTGAGTCGGGAACCCGTACAGGGAGGGCAGCTGAGGAGGAATCCCCACGCCGAGGGACAGGAAGGAAGGTAAGTCCCAGCAGGCAACTGTGCTGGCTCCAGGGGTGCAAAGGACAGCTATGTACCACACAAAAGGCATCTGAACTCACCCTCATGAGGAAGGAAGCCAGAAGCTTCCTCATGAAAGTAACAACTGCGGGTGCCCCACGCCCCACTGCTCTGCAGCCTCAGCAGAGCCACTTCGCAAAGGCCCCAATATCCCAGAGCTGCCCCACACTAAGCACGAGGTGCAATGAGCTGCAACAGCCTCTATCAGCTCTTGCCTTCCACTTTGGCTCCAGCTGCAGATCTGAGTCATCTCCACTCTTCCAAACTTCCTCGCCCAACAGGCTGCATCTGCTACCACTAGAAGCACAGAACAGAGCTGCCCCTCTGCCCTGCATCCTCCATTGAGGCTTGATGGTTTATCACAGCCAAGGGACAGACGCAGGAGGAGGAGCCTGATCTCTGCAACCGGGTGCTGACAAAAGGGAAAGAGTAAAGGGCTGGACTGGCTGGTTGTTCCGCGGGACTCAGACCCTATCCTCCACCATGCTTCAGAGACTCTCCCCGACAGCCTGCGTGGGTTGCTCTTGAGGAGGGGATGCTTCTAGGGCTCCGGGAACCTGGACATGCAGCCTGATGCACCAGCAGCTCCTGCGTGGTGGCACCAACAGCCTCCGCTCCCGCACGTGCCTGCAGGACAGCCTTCCTCGGACCCCATCCATGGCTTCTCCCCAGCCTGTGGCCCCATCCCTGCCAAATTCCTGTGCGAGAAGGTGGCCAGCAGGAAGCTCAGACCTCCGCCACCTCTGCCCCTGCACAGCAGCATCCTAAGGCTGGGGGGAAGCACTAGGAGTGGAGGAGGAAGAGCATGAAAAGCCAGAGAGAGGGAGCAAGTTGCTCAAGGAGAGAGCTAAGGATGAGCATGAGCCCTGGGCATCAAATCTGCTAGCTCCAGCCCTGGGACCGGTCGCCGCTTCAAAGACAAGCACAGTACTTGGCTCAGGCACCCGAGCCTCTCCGGGAGAGGGTCTGTCAGGGTCCGTGCACTCCTGTGTCAGGGCTCAGGCTGGCAAGAAGAGCCAAGAGCCCCCAGGGCTCAGACCAAGAGCCTGATTAAAAATGGGAAAATTAGCCCCATAAATGCTTTATGCAAAGAGAAACAAGGCTGATGTGCGCCTTGCCCGGCAGCAATTTCCTTGCTCTCCTGCAACCCCTACCCACAGTCATGCGACCCAGCACCTCTGAGACTTGGCAGGGCTCTCTCAGAGCTGCAAGGAGCAGGACAAAGGCAGAGTTTGGGGACCCTCTGCCAGGGAGAGGTGGCCTCACGAGACCATGGGAACATCAGCTGTGCAGAGGGCTCGGACTGCCCCACACTGCAGGTGGGAGGGCAGGGGAGGACAGGGAGGGGGGCAGCTACCACTTGAACCGCCGGGATAACGACGGGGAACGGGGCATCGCCACGTCCATGCCGCCTCTGTGCGTTGCGTTCGCTCCCCCCAAACCTCCCCCAAATCTGGGGCTCTTCTGCGGTCCCCAGCCGGCCGAGGCGGGGGGGGGGGGGGGGGGGGGAAGAAGGGGCCAAGTTTCGCTGCCCCGGGGGCGACTGTCCCCCTCTCGCCCCCACGTGTCGCGTGTGCCCCCCCCACCCGCGCCACCCTGTCCCTCCTACCCGGCTCCAGCCGCCTCCGGGGTCCCGCTCCGCGCGCCGCTCTCCGCCTCGAGCTGTGGCAGTTGGAGCAGGAAGGAAGTTGGTGGAAAAAAAAAATACACGCG
>JAWLRI010000201.1:693137-721163 GCA_034781795.1 Crypturellus tataupa | reverse complement strand
GGGGCGCGGGGCTCTGCGCGGCAGCGGGGGCTGCTCCGCCGCGGCGGCTGCCGCGGGCGGGGCGCGGGGGTCTGTGTTTCTCAGCCCCGGGACATTTTAAATTATTATTGCTCGTATCGTTCTTTATTTTCCCGCCTGCGCTGTAACGAGGGCAGCTTGCCGAAAGCTCGCCCTCATTTACAGATATTAAAATAAGCGGAGCATCGGGCTGAGCGTGTTTGTGCGGACGTCTTTGTTGGGGGCATGCAAACGGGCGTCCTTACAAATGTGTCTCGTTTTTGCTGGTTAATTGCTCTTAGGATAATTGTTTCAAGCGCCAGCTGCCTCAGGAAGAAGCCGCTCTCGTTTTGCAGGGAGGGTGAAGCAAGCTGAAAGATTTTACACCATTTCTTCTCTGAAATACCAGAAGATTTTATCTTCCTCTTTTGCTCACTGAGTGCCCACTTGCCTCTTCCCTGACACAAACGCTTGACACGTGTGCTCCTCAGTGCAGAATTTAAGAACAGATTAGATCGCTGGTTTCTAACCTACAAACGGGAATCTGCAGTGATCGATGGGCTGCTTTTAATGCATTTGCAGAAGCAAACTGAGCAAAGCAAAACTGTTGTCTCTAGGCTTAAATTCACTGTACAGGATTGGTATGTCTACCAGAAAATATTTAGTGTAGGCAAATTTGAAAGGATTGCTGACAACTCAGTAAGAGAAATCTCTGTCAGAGATGGACAATTCTCAGAAGAGGGGGACTGATTCTCCCAACGTAGCATTGCTTTAAACCAGGCTATGGATGTCACTTTGATTCGGGAGTCATGCATTCAAACAGAACATTATAAACTGTAAAAATAAGCCTATCTGGCAGTGACAGGGTCTGCAGCCTGAGAAGCACTTTAACCTCCAAGAATTAGCACCACAACCAAGAGAAATTATTGTCTGCAGTTCTTGGTTCCTCCCATGCTTACCCTCCATGCAGACCAGCACATGAGTGCAGAGCGAGACACATCAACTGAGCTGGGCTTAAAACTCACCTGGCAAACATAAATAGGCAAATAGAGAAGTATCTATTCATTTTCAGTGCAGATAATTTCCCCAGCTCCGTGTGCAGCGTGACCCACAGCCTGTGCTAGCATTGTGTGGCATCTGCATCCTTGCAGATGGGGAGGGGAAAGGACAGAGCAAACTTCTCCTGGCAGCAGCGCCAAGTTGCCCCAAATTGTTCACATGACCAGCCTCAGCCTGGAAAGGTTTGAAGAACTGGATGCATTGACTGGGGCAAACATGGGGTAAATGGCCTTGTTGTGCAGCACCTGCGTCTTCCAGATCACCTCTTCAACTTTCTTATCGTGGTGTTTGGACCAACCCACTGGTTTCCCAATTTGCACTCGGGACTAGGAAGCTCTTTGGCTGGGAGGCTGTGTGGGTTGAGGTTACCATGTACTTATGGCTTGGCTGCAGATTTCCCTGATTGCAGCAGTTGTGTACAGAGATCTGTGCAATGGTAGCTCTAGCATATGACTGTCATTTTTGCTTGGGGTGGGGGCTATTTTTGTCTCTTTTTTAATTATTTGGAGGAGAAAAATACCTTACTGCCTGTATATTTATATAAGAACACTACTAAAAGCACTTGCATGGAGGTATAGGGATGTGTAGCTGGGCAGCAACATAGGTATATCCTTTGAACCTATGTGGGAATAATGTTGGCAAGTATGCACGAGAAACAGGCTTTACTCCTAGACTGGTGTGTGCAATCATGGGAAACTCATGTCATTGCCCAGGGCTCCATCTTCCTGAGGGTAAGAGGTATGAGAAGGAGCTGCAGACATTGGATACACACCATGCCGAGCAGATGGGAGCTTCCTGCTCCCAGTCAGCACGTCCAAAAGCCTGCTGGGGAGACACGTCACTGACCTGCTGGAAGAAAGACACCTTTTGAACTGCATCATCCCCACCACCAAGCATTTAATCTCCAACAAATGGGTGCTGTGTGGTTAAAACCATCTCCCATCAGACTTTGACCAAGCGCAAACAATTCTTGTCTGTGGCAGAAGAAGGCAAGGTTAATGGATAGACAATACCCGCTTTATTACATAAGACACTGATAGTTCAAATATGTACCTAGTTAGAAAATACTATTTTCTACTTAAAATAGCACTATTAGGTGCTATATATTTTATCCTCACTTATTACAATTGGTTGACCTTACTACTACTTCCTATCAACCATTGATGTCAAAATTTATTTCAAGTGAATATCCAAATCTTATTAACATTTTTTAAAAGGTATGCCTTTCAACTGCATAATCTTTACTCTCAACAGTCATATGGCTTCTATAGTGTTCCCATTTTACTGGATCCAACAAATTCTGTGATTTCTTAAAAATCCTGAGTTCAGAAAAAACAGATATGCCATTTATTTTCTATCTGCGTGCAAGCTGGTGATGCGTTCAAGTTGCACGAACAGTCCAACATTTCTGAGTTTGATCTTTTATAGACTGGTGGTACATAGCTGCTGCATTCTGTTAAACTTCATCTCCATGCTCTACATAAGATGTCACTGCATTGCGGAAAGGAACTACCACACAGAGGGTATTTGAAGTAGCTAGCTCAGCAAACCAGCTTCTGCTTGAATCCTTCATTTTTATCTACTTTCTAGTTCCAAAACTTTTAAATTTAGGGCTGAAATTTCCCAGGGAAGAAGTTTGGGGGGAAAGGAGGGTAGAGAGAAACAATTCAGTCTGGGCAGGGAATACAGACTATTATTATTATTATTATTGTTATTATTAATATTGCTACTTACTACTACTGTTATTATTATTTTTAAAGGGTCTACAGTGTACTTTTTTCCTGAGGTTTGTGTAAAATGTTTTTGGAGCTATGTATTTGCATTTGTACAGAACTCAGTATACAGCGTTCCGAACTTACATTTCACTCTAATGAAGAATTTTGTCAAATCCTGTCACTGTCATGAGCTCTGCCTCCCCTTCAGACCTTAAACAATCTCTAAGAAGACTAGAGGTAATAAATATATTGTAAGGGCAATCTCATGGTGCAGCAAATTTACCTCCACGGAGCTGCTGCAACGTAAGCGCTGGTCTGGCCGGCTGACGTGCCTGGGATAGGGAGCATCCCTCCTGACGCGCAGAAATCCCTTCCCCGCCAAAGATCACAGAGGGTAAGTCAGGCCTGTGGGAATCACATGGCGATGGGACACGGGGCAGGCAGTGGAGGAGCACGCACAGACAGGGGCCTGTCCCCTGCTGTATGAGGGGCAAAAAAAGCGCCACTTGTGCTGCCTCCCAGTAGGAGAAACGGGGGAATGAGGCCCCTGAAGCTTGAATTCATTCAACATGAGTCAAGTACAGGCTCAAGGCACCCCAGGATTTGCTTTAAAAGGCAGTATCCTAAGGCTGATGGGGCTGTGCCCAGACTCCTTGGTGCCACCAGCCCCTTCAAAACTGCTGCAGGGGAGAGAACTATGAGGTGGGAAGGATGGAGAGGGGACAGGGGCCAAACACAGTCCCAAACAAGGGAGACACTTTTCATTATGTAAAGCTATTGGCGGGGGCAGGGGGGACGCCCTTTGGAGTCCAGAGGATCTAGTAGGGTTTTAGCAGGGTTTTCCACCCCCAGTCTTATGACAATCCCTTCAAACCACATGGACACATGACATGAGGGATCTCAGCTGGGTGAGAAGCCGACCCCTGAAAACGTGACTGGGCACTCCATCGCTCCGGCTAGTCCAAGGAAGATTTCCTTGAAAGATGGAGAGAAGATTGTAGGTTTAATGATTGTCTAAGCAGCTTTCAGGCCTGTTAAAATACTAATCACTTAATTCCCACCTCCGGCCTGAAGGTGTGCAAGGGCTTCGCTGCTGCTCCTGCAGGCCTTGCCTCCCGCAAGGAGGAGTCGGTTGGTCTGGGGTGGCATGGGAGGAAGGGCAAGCGCAGCAGGCAGGAGTGGGGGAAAGCAAAGTGAAGAAAACGATTTAGCAGGGATAGGAGAGCTGGGCAACCTGGGGCCAGCTTCATCCAGAGGTTGATGAGAAAAAGGATGAGGACTGACAGAGCAGCCCAGTAAAGGAGAGGGACAGGGCTGTGCACAGGGAAGAAGGTCTCTGTCACTGGGGAGAAGAAAGGGTCTGTCTCTACCCCTGGTGGGGCTCCAGAGCGCAGCGTGGAGAAAAGTGAGTTTATTCAGCATCCCTTTCACCGGCCGTGGTGCCCTACAGAAGTCCTGGACCTGAGCTGGATTTGACAGAGGACCAGATTAATTTATGGCCTCTCAGGTGGTTACGTAAGATCAAATCTCAATAAGTGTAACCAAATGTCAGCCCTAAGCTACTCACTGGGCAGGGTGTTAGGGAGCTATTTATCCCTGCGCTCCTCCTTGTGGTGTGCCTTTCCTCTGACACGGACGGGGCAGAAGCTGGGGCTAAATTAGAAGCTGTTGCAGATCCTCCCTTCCTCTGCTGGCCTGAGAAAATCCACCCTCTCAGCTACACTCTGCCCTGCCATGATAAACACCTCTCCAGAGAGGGACTGTGATTTTATACTGGGAGTTCATGGCTCAGGCTCTGCTGGTAGGGGTTGAACCACTATGATTCGTGTATAGACCCCTCTACTTAATCTTTGTGTGTGGAAGCCTTTATGAGCATCCTCTATGCAATGATAGCCCCTAAAGGATTCACTGAGTTTATGAAGTGCTTAATGATGCCTGCTTGGATCCCAGAAGTGGATAGCAATTCCCAGTCTTCAGTCCAGAAGTAGCCTTAGAAACTTCCCAGAGACCTAGAGACTTTAATGTGCTTTCTAGTGGGTGCATCTCCACTCAAAAGCAAGCACCTAGGGGTTCTGATTTAAAGGGAGGTTCAGAATCTCTGACCAAAAGGCCACAAGAAACATTAAAAGCTAAGCATTTTCAAAATCCCGAGGAAGACGTGAGGCTTGGACTTTGGCAATATATCTCAGAAATAAAAGAAGGAAATTTCAAAAACTGGTTTACATCTCCATCCTCTGCCTTTTTGCCCTTCCACAGCCAATTCCATCAGGGATTTGCTATCACAGCATCCGTGTGTTCAGGAGGGGCACAGCCACCCAAGAGACAAGATAATGGAGCAGGAAGTGCTGCCTCCTCTGCCCATTAGTGGAGTGTTCCCAAGGAGAAGGCAAGAGGCTCCCCAGAAGCAATAATTTCTGTTTGAAAGGCTCAGCTGCTACATGAAAAGATGGTAATAACGGTGGCGGTGGCACAGAGCCGAGCTGAATGCGATTGCACAGCGGTGCTTTTATCTAGAAGGAGGAGGAAAGGCAAATACGTCCACAGCATGGTGTGAAAGCAATAGGAAGAGATGTGGCCCCTTCGGAAGAGGAAAGGAACATTTCACCAAAATGTTTTAGAGGGGCCGTTCTTGATTGGGCTGCTGGTTGCCAAGGAGAAAGAATTGATCGTTCAGAGAAAGATGAGAAAAGGAGCTGTCATGAAAGGAGGCATCTGGGGCTGACTTGTGCACGGTTTCTCCCTCTTAGCCCAGTGACACTGAATCATTTGCTTTTCTATTTTAAACTGAATAAAGCTCTGGAATCATCTGATTTCCATTTAAATAAAAACACTCCCTTGGCATCAATTTCTTGATTTTTTCTTTTTTAACAAGACAGTATTCCTCCCCTGTTTAGTTTAGTGGGCGATCACTTTCAGGGAGTGCAAGTGGATCTTTCAATCACTGCTTACAGTCATACGACATGTAGTTCATGAAGAAGGAACCAATATAGAAAAATGGAAAAAAACCTAAGGAAGATGCCTGAAATGACACTGTAAAAGCAGTGTTATTCAGGTACATTGCTAAGAGCAACCACATGTTGTGCCCTTCTGCCAGTCACACAGATAACAAGATTAAATGCTTGGGCTTAATCAAAAAATGGAAAAGCCTGTTAGGTCATAGGTCAGTACTTTATTGTTGAGTTTGTTTTGTAAATGGCAGTCAGGAAAAAAAATAAGAGAGAAAAAAAATTTTTAATTGTGGATAGAGTTCAAATGAGACAGAAAAAAAAAGTGGGGAGGAGACTTTTTAAAATAATCTAACAAACTCAATCCCATTGTAGCTATAGCAATAGCCTGAATGCAGACATTAAGAAAGTTAGTGCATGGAAAAGATACTCACTAATGTTACTGTTTTCTCACGGGACAGCTCAGCAATTAGTGGGAGGGATGCTCTTAAACAATGAATCATGTAGCTGTTTTAAAGTATTGAGCTTTTCGTGCTGCATGGCCAAGCACATCAGTCCCCGTGGGAGATGTATGGAGATCTGTGTCTCATCTGCAGGTCTATGAACTTTCTGTACATCACTTTCCATGTTTACAAATGGGGTTGATGAAAGATACAGCTCTGTGCTTGGAGATCTTTGACTTAAATGTGCTATCTAAAAATGAGAAGATTCACTCTTTTTTTCCCTTGTATTGATGCCAATCAGGGAAAATAGCCTTTTTTTGTGTTAAGTAATAAGACCTTTCATTTTCTGTTCCACGACAGACCAGGCAGACTGCTTAGAAGAAAGAAAATTTAGCTCTGACAGAAAATGAAGTGTATGACAGGCTACACGGGTTTTATATCATCTGCTATAAAAATCCCCCAGCACACAGCATGTCCTAAAGTGCTGGCGCCTGAGAGCCTGGGGCCTGCAGTGATGTTCTGGCATGCACAAATCAAGCATCCTTGGCTGAACAAGAAAAGCAGGGAGCTCATTTTTTTCCCCGACAAAGACTTGGAAATGCACCATGCCCTGAGAGCTCAGACTCACAGCACAGGTTTGGGTGAACTGTCCAGTGGAACGGCACAGCCCTATTGCAGGAAACAGCAGATCTCTAACACAGGCAGGGACATTTCCAATAGTTCAGTAAAACCTAGGGCTTGATTTCTCTTTGCTCCAAGGACCTTTTTCTCTGAACTGATCCTGGAAGTCTCTCTCTAGAGTCCTGACAGTAGAAACAGATCAATCTCTGCCCCACTACTGGAGCAGTTTCCAGGACCTGTGTAGAAATGGGAATTAAGAACAAACTTTTCTGCGAGCTGAGCCCAGAGACACCCAGCATAGCTGTTGTGTTGAGGCAGGCACAGATTTCCAAATGGTAGACACTAGCTGCAGGCTGTTTTAGATGCTTAATCCTTAAACCAGAGCAGCGGTGCAGGATTTCCCAGAGGAAGAGCGATAAAGCTCTCCAAGAGGGAGACTTCTCTGCATCTTTGATGGACTGATTTGCATGTATTCAAACAGTCAAATATCTGTGCCAGGCAAAGCCCAGTTCCCTAGAGCTGTTTCCCTTTTTTTCATGAACACAAATGAGAGGCTGCTTAGGAGCATGATGAGCGCTGGGCGGGGGTTGGAGCTACAGCATGTGGTCTTCCCTTGCAGACTCCTTGGTACACCAAGTCTCGGAAGCTGTTAGCATGACAACCTCACTGGCCTTCTGCAAGGCACAAAGACAGTCACACTCTGAATCCAGGCCTTTCTCTAGCCAGGAATTCAACAAAGCTTATTAGGCTGCCCCACTCTGCCAAAGGGAAACCTAAGTTTAACAGCAGGTGCCTTGGAAATTCCCTTCTCGTTTCTAATCAAGTACATTTCTGTGACAAGTGATAAAACTATCAATAAGGCTCAAGGGCTCAGGAGCACCTGGCACAAGCGTGCAGAGCTGTTTGAAAAGAGATATCGTGGCCCGTGCCAGCCAGCCACGCTCATCCACTGCATCTCCAAGCTGGAGCCTCAGCTGGGATTTCCTCCCACCGTCCCTCAAGCTCAGCCAGGCCCTGGAAAAGTCACTGTCTTGTAAACTTGAGTTTCTTTGCCACTCAAGCGAGCTGCTATTTCTGCTACAGCTACAGTTACCATAGCTACCAGCTCCTAAACAGGGTCAGAAATCTTGGAGATGTTTAAGTGATTCCTTGGAAGAGGGAATAATCTGGCCAGAGATATTGAAGTTCATGTTTTTTCCTCTGGGAAAACCCACAAAGTTGGAGCTGATGCTACCGCTTGGCAGCTTCTGGCACAGATCTGGTCTGGTCTCGGGGACAGCTGCTGTGGCCTGAAAGGCCAGTGCTGGCTATCCTGGGATTGCAGGAAATTGCAGGATTTCCTGGGAGGAAGAGCCTGGAAAGGAGCTGGGGAGGGACAAGGAGGGATAGGAGATCCGGGAAAGGAGCAGGTGAGAATTGTGCACCTATGTGGGGTGACACCTAGTGCTGATGCAGAGTTGGTGTCTGTCTCTCTGTAAAGCAGCTGGACCCACACAGCCTCACAGAGCAAATGTCAAATGTTTGTAACGGGACAGGGAAAGAGAGACAGAGAAAGGGGGAAGCAGAAAGGGGGAAGTGGCCTACTGATAGCAGGAGGGTAAAAAGCAACACAATAAGCTGGACTGGTTGCGTAGTTTCTGCCACACAAAAATGGCTTTTTGGGACACAATGGAAATTTTTCTGCATGTGTTCACATTTTTTTAAGAGAAATGAACTAGTTTTCCCTGAGGGAAAAAATAAAAAAAAAATAAGAAAAAGAAAACAAGGAAATAATTTAAAAATACACAGGCTGAAAAAAATATATATCAGTACATTTTTAAAAGAGAAAATAGTTAAGATTTCAAAGGAAAAGAAAAAAAAAGGAGAAAGAAAACCCTCTTCCTGGGAAGACCAGGGGGTTGCAGAGGTGATTTCCTGGGCAGCTGCAGCTGCAGAAGAGCCAGCAGCAGGGGACGGGGAGCGCCAGGAAGCTGCGCGGCACATGGCGACATGGACGCGAGCAGTGGTGCGGGATGCAGGGATGTGGGGCGGCTGCACCCGCTTGCGTGCGCGCAGACACCTTCCTTCCCCCTGGAATCGCTGCTGCCGCCGGGGGGCAATGCTTGTTCTTAGTCTCTGCATGCAGGGAATGAGCCCCTGTCCTCTTCCCTGGCCTGGAAATAACAGCCCTTTCGAAGCCATGTCTGTCCTCAGACATGTGGGGGCACTGAGCATGTTCTCAGCTTCTCTTCTGAACTTGAAGCCCCAAGGCTACGTTCAGGTTTTATTGCCCAGCCTCTCTGTGCCTGCTCAAGGGCCAGGAACTTATCGATTGTTTTAAATGTAAGCTAAGAGTCTCACTGAGGATTTATCTCATCTCACATCAGCCATTTGAAAGGCCAGCAGCACCAGCAATAAAGACTTGCTTATGCTCAGCTCCAGGAGGCTGGAGCGGTGCTGCGCTGATGCTGTGCTCCAGTCACTTCTGCCAGGTGCAGTTGGGTCAGTGATCCTGTCTTCTCTCCTGCATATCCATGGCAGCAAGTGCTCCCAAATCGCTTCCCCCAGCGTCCCCATTAAACACCATCCCAGTCTCTTCAAGGGACTCTGACAAGATGAAGCAGCCTGGCCATCGCTGCATGAAGAGGGACAATCTCTCCTTGGCCATCCCTCTGCTTTCTTCTGCTCTTGCAATACTCTGATGTTTGTGGTACAGCTCCTTTCTCTAGGAATATTTTCAGCCCTGCAAGCCTTGATCTCTCTTTGTGAGCTGGATGTCCCAGCAAGAGCAGAGGAGCTTCAGCAGAGCCCACGGATCCTGTAGGACTGTTGCTTTGCCCTGTGGTTAGGCCTCAGACCACAGAGCTGTAGTCCATGCCTGATGGGCGGTGTTGCTGTGACCAGCAATGCAAATGATCTAGCAGGGCCCTGATCCTTTTTTTTTTTTTTTTCCATCCACAACCTCTCCCTTCTTTTTCCAAATCTCCAACAATGATCTCTCAGGCAGCACAATGGACTACTAAAATGCACAAGAGAGACAAGGCATCATCCGACAAAACAATGTTACAGTCAGCGAAGTTTGAATTTGCATCAGACCTGAGGCTTCTTTTTCTCAGAAAACATCCTTAAAATTATAACACTACCAATGTTGCATGGTCTTTAGTTTCTCACCCTACCTGCTGCCTTTGCCACTGTGCACTGCACATCACACCTCCAAGAGATCTGTTGCCCTTAGCCCAGGGCCAAGACAGATGACTCCACCATCTAGCTGACCCCCATGCTATACTGAGACCCGCCTTCTTCTCCACAATATCCCATCTGCGGCGCAGACAAATTCACTAGGGCTGTGCAGGACATCTCAGCACTATGGTTTACAACCCACTTGAACAGCCTTGCTGCTCTCAGCAGAGAACTGACGGTGGGCACCACTCTGTCCCCTCGCCCCTTGTCCCTGCTGCCCTGCCGAGAAGCTTCTCAATATGCTCTGCAGTATAGGGGAGGGAGGTGCGTTGGCTGGAAATGACTCCTCCCTTGTGTGTGTGTGCTTGCCCAAGCCGTGTATCACACAAATAGGAAGCAATTTCCTTATTCCTCTGTTTCTCCAGAGATTTCCCCAAGGGAACCCCCAAAGTGTCCAGGGGAGGTGCTGCAGGAAGGGGCAAGCTCTCCCACAGGAGCACATGAGGCTCTGCTGCTCCCCCAGACCTCGCTGGAATTGCACCTGCAAAGATCCAGCTTCAGATCTGTCCCCTGTACCTCCCCACCCCTTGTCCTTCTCATCTTTGATTGGCATCTTGTGTCCTGATGTCACCTGGTAGCAGAGTATATCTGGAGGGGAAGGAACACCTCGAGACATTTTCTACACCATCTGGAGGACGAGAATTGAATGATCTGCAAGGGGAATACTTGGCACTGTGAGTATTTCCAGGAACTCAAAGCAATAATGAGGGTAGAAGGGGAAATGAAGCAGGAACTATCTGCAAAATTCAGAGGAAAGGAAGGTCTTGATAAAACTCCATGGGGAAAAGTTTGCATTTCTGTGCTTGGAAAGTATAATGGACCCAATAACTAAGGAAGGGAGTTGTATTTTTTTGTATGGTCATTTTCTATTTCATCTTAACATCAGGGCTCACAGCCTGGAGTAAAAGCAGGTGCTACAGAGCTGGTTTGTCTCAACGTTTAGTGTTTCTTCAAGCAGCCGCCTCTCTCCTGTGTGGAACTACTTGGTTTTATCATGCTGGGTCACCCTTTAGCCAGGCCTTGCTGGTAGCCCATGGGCTTGTGGACTCAGCTGGCCAAGCCATCCCATGCACAGTGCCGTGTCAGGGGGATGGCTGAGGAGCACTGGTTATAGCACATGGTTGTCTGGGTTTGTAGCTGGTGTTTCATGTTCAAGTACCCAGCAGTACTAGCAGAGCATGTTGGTAGGGAGTGCTGTGCGATGTTGCATCTCTGGTGCTACGGAATCCTTTCTTTAATGAAGACCTTAGACAGTCTTTCCTATGATTTCCACCATGGCAGCGGTTGTGTGACTATAGTGAGTATACTGTGAATATATTGTGAATATAGTTCTTTTTGAAGTTAGATTATGTCTTTTCAAATGCATCCTCTTTTATTTCTTCTTGATCTTAAAAATGTTGCTAAAATAAAGTGTTCGAGAGCCTGTGTAAAGCAGGACTAGAAATGGCTGAACCTGAATGCATTTGTTCCATCCAGCTCAAATAACTGAGGCTAGAGCTGTGAGACCACGCACAACTCACAGGCATCTTACACTGGATATAATGTTCTTTGATGAGAGCCTGGTGTCAAGGAGGAATCCAGGAGCTCTTATCAGGTCAATACCTACTGGTACAAGAACTCGATTAAAAGGACTGTAAAAAAGAAGGTATTTCCTCCTGGAAGCTGTCTATTTCCAGCATAGCACTGCATGGAGAATCGCTGTTCATATGGGTTCAGTACCTGGCGATCAAAGTCATCACTTGAGACACCATGGAGACAAATATGCACATGGAGAAGTCTGTATTTGAAGGTCTTGGAGGGAGGAAGATCAAATCCCACACTGAATATCTCTGAAGAAGGTCATGCAAAGCATTTCCATTTTCTGTTAGGGAAATTTTCCGTAGATTATAAGCGCTTAAGGGTATGGGGGGAAGGGAGAAGATTAAAGAGATGACATTTATCAATAGTACTCAAGCTTCTTTAAGTTCAAAGAAAAGTAAAAGAAGGAGGATTAACCCGGCCAGCAACCCAACAGTGGAATATCTGACGCAACTGAGTTAAGAACATTACTGCGTATTAGGTATAATTAGCATCTGGATGCAAGCAAGATTCTTACCCAATGGATTAAGCCCTGAACTGAGCAGAAATGCTGTCAGGGACAATTAGCTAACACCGTGTCAGCGGAAGGGGCAGAGGAAGCGTTTGGAAGAACATCTTGTAGTTCAGCAGCCTTTGTGTCCACAGCTAGCAGTGCTCTCCCAGGAGCTGCATCCTCGCACCGGCAGCAACAGGAGAGCCTTGGTGACAGCCTGGGAAGGTACGAGGACGTGAGGCTGCACAGCACTTGCAGAGCACAACAGGAGAAGACCCAGGCCCACTGAACACTTATCAAGTCATCTGGTCCAGTATCAAGGACTCTACAACTACGCAGGTACGGGGAGATGGAAATAGCACTGGGAAGCCTCCATGGGTGCCTCATTTGTGCCTGTGATCCTGGGGATCTGCCCACTCACATCTGGCAGGTGCAGGCCGATTCCTGAACTGTGGTACTGGGACAGCTGCTGCTACTGTTGGGCATCACCCTCTCCAGCATGAACAGCAATGCCTTTGCATGTGTGTGGTAGAGAATGAGTCCCATCAGCTCACCAGTGGGAGGGTAGCTTGATTCCTGCTCACCCCTGCTGTGAGCTCGAGGCTGTTTTGTGGCATTAGGGTTGCTTTCCATCCTCTGCCTTGGTACAGGGGAGCAAGAATGGAAGAAAAGACAGTTGCTCTTTTTAATGTCGTTGAATGCCCTTACTCTAATCCATCCATGTGTGAGAGAAGTAGTAGTGTGATTTGGGTGCTCTTTCTGCTACCAAAACCCACCTATGCAGTGACTGACGGGGATACAACTCCTTAGGATCAGGCTAGAGGGGAACTAGCCTGAGGGGCTTAGGATCAGCTAGAGAGGAAGGACCGAGACTTTCTCAGGCTCAACTATTTCTCAACCATTCTCAGATGAGTGATGACCAGGGGGCAACATATGGACAGCTAAAAAGAGTTGCCCTTTGAATTTTTGTGGTTAAAGCACTGTGATGGCAGAAAGCAGAGGGTGAAATCACTTGAAGACTGAGCTCAGATGCCTCTTAAAAATTGTGGATATCAGGCTAAAGGTTGGAAAAGTTAGACCTTTTATTTCTTCTGTTGTGCTCTTGGGTACAGCCCTTGAGAGGGGTTCCCAAGGCTCTTCACATGTCTGAGGAACTGAAAGTATTGGAAGTGGCTGTGTGACCTCGCATTTCTGGACAGGGGATGCAGCACTGCAAACAGGCACCTACTGACTCCAATTTTTCCTGAGACCAAGGCTTACTGCAGACACCGCATGGAACACAGGTTTCCTGTGCACAATATTTTTTTTTTAGAGCAGTACTTTTAAAATTCCTCCCTGGTCCCAAGGAACAGTGAGGCACCAAATTCACTCTTGATGTAGGTTCACACAGCTCTGTGTGACTGTAAAAGAGTGGCTCAAAAAAAATGGAATTCAAGAGATTTTGGAGTAACTCCCAGCAATGTAATTGAGGTCACACCAATCACTGCACTTCTGTTCCCACTCTGTAAAAGATGAAAGTAACAGTGTTTTCCTGTTCTGCCATCGCTCTGTGAGGATAAAGCTGTAAATACTGGGCAACTGCTCAAGTACTTGAGAGACAGCAGCCACATAAGTAACTTGTGTGATTTTGGCAAATCCCTGGGTTCGTGGGGATGCTGTGTGCTTCCTGGGCACTGTGTGCTGCAGGCGGGGAGTCGCATCTGTGCATACTTCAGCTGCAGACACAACCATCTGCCGCTCCATTTGTGATTGCTGGAGCCTGTCCAGCTTCCTGCAGCTGAGGCAGGAGCTCTACCACAAGCAGCAACAGAACTAGGATGCCTCTAGGTGCTATTAGCTGGATCCATCCTAATGCTATTACAGATGGAAAGATGTCAAAGGGGAAGTATTCCCAGAATGCCACAGATACGATAACATGGCTCTTGGCTTGTCAGTGCGTTCACAGAGACACAGAGGGGTTACTTGGATGCTCTTTCCTCTTGTACTTCATGCTTTCCTTTCAAGCACTCAGGCTATTTCAGGCACTGCCAAAGACATGAACTCCAAACTAAGAAAAGAACTACCTCATCTTTGATGGCATGTGTGGTTTGGAGATTAAAAGTCTGAAGTGACACTGGAGGTGAGACTAAGGATTAGGTTGGAGCACTGTGGTGACATAATGAGATTAGGTGGCCTTTTGAGCCAAAATCCTGAAGCTAATTTTATTAGCTAGAGAAAAGCTGCACAGGGACAGATACTGGGAAAGAAGAGTTATATAATGGTCTTGGGGAAGAATGTGACTCAAAGGAACATTGCAAGGAGAGGGTGGGAAGAAAATGGCAATTATTTTTGTCCACAATGTGCTTGAGTAAACTATTCTAAATCCTAATTAGCATGAAATTTAATGAGAGGCTGGAAGCTCCCCTTTGGGCTCTGGTGAAAGTCCCTGCTGTCCTGCCAGGGAAGGAACCAAAACCGTCAGGGCAGCAGTTGTGCCCGCATAGGCACCAGAAAGGTATCTCCCACATGAGAACTGCTCCCTGTTAACCACTGACCCCTTGAGAAGTGGAGCTCAGACCCTGATCTATGTGCAGCATGGTGCTGAGGAGCTCGATGCATGATGCTTCAAATCATCAAAATGGGTAACATATCCCAAGGAAAGTTACAAGCTTTTCTTTCCTGAGAAAAAATCTGAGAAATTAAGTATTTGCAATGCTTTGCCTCGGTTTTCTTTACAATCCATCAAGCATCTTCTGCTATTTCCCAGAAGATTTAGAGTGACAAATATGAAACTACAATTGCAGCTGCGTCCAGAGTAAGGTCCAGAAACTAAAGATCCTCATCATCCCACCTCTACCAATGACCGAAAGGCAATATTTAGACAGGAGTATAAAGAACAGAGGAACATATCATGATGACTCCTAAAGATAGGATACTTTCCTGAGGTAGAAGTGAGTCTTTGTGATTCCTACTAGTCATATTCTGAACTAATGAATAAAAACACCAACACTGCTGTTTCAGGACAAACTAGACGAAAATCAGCACTGGCATTAGCCTTCCTGTTTGGTCCAAATTGTTGGACCTGCTGCTGTAGCAATCATCTTCAAGAGTTCAGCTGTGTCTGAGAGGCATAGCTCTCCATTACTCTACAGGTCCTCACACTGTGGGACTGAGTGTCCCACATCTGGAGTGCCCATGGTTTGGTATCCTAATTCCAGTATGCAGAACAAAAGGCAATGCTGTTATGTTATTCTGTATGCACTGAGTCTTTCCTTATGTTTAATCCTGTCAATATCAATTTTCCATAATTACTCTGTCATCTGATTTTGATACCTAAAATTATAAGCAAATTGTCCTACCTTTGTTTCAGTCCTTGCAATTATCTTGCAGACTGAGGGACCTGAGCAGTTAGTGCCCTGACCCACACAACAGCTAAGCGATGAGTGAGAACCCGCCTGCCACTCTGACCACTACAGACGCTCCAACTGGTCCTACCACACCGCGCAAAGGGCCTCCCAAGTTCAAGCAGAGACAGACAAGGCAGTTCAAGAGCAAGCCTCCTAAAAAAGGAGTAAAAGGGTAAGAGTGTTCACAGCCCCCAGGGCAGGGGAACAAGGGCACCTTTCCTGCCCACTCTGGGGCAGTGCCCAGTCTGGGGGCACTGTAGGGGTTGTAGCCCACATCCTGGGACTCTGGATCAAGGGAGTTTCAGCAATAAAAATAACCCATTTTCATTGTGCTACTGCTGAACAAGGCTCCTGAAGTGCCACTGATCCCAGGAAGGAGCCAAGAGGCTTCCCAGGGAAGGTCTTATGTCGTCACCTCTCCTGGCCTGGCCCCAGCCCAGAGCTGTTGCTCCTTGTCCACTGCCTTCCTGGGCAGGGTAACTTGGGTCGTGGGTAGGTTCCTCTTTCCTGGTTGCTGACAGTCCAAGCTCACCCCTTGTCCGCTCTTTTCTCCCATAGATTTGGAGATGACATCCCAGGCATGGAGGGACTGGGGACAGGTAAGTGTTGCAAGATGTTTTTGTTACAGATCTCTTTAAAACAGCAAGTACAATCACACATCTTCATGGGAGAGGACAACCTGCGGAGTCAGGCAGCAGCATCACTCCTTGGTCTCTCAGCGGCTCCCAGGACTGCGGGAGAAGACAAGTACTCCCTCCACAAGCTGTCATACTTTTGCTCACATACACAACAGGACAGAAAGGCCATTGAGGCACACTTCCATTTTTAAATAATAGAATAGAATATGTTGGTTTCCTCTTGTACCTTTAAAGGTCCACAGGAGAAGATACAGTGATCTGAAGGGCTTGACTGCCCATTTAATCTTTAAGGAGAGGCCCATTTTCCTTCCCATTTCTTAATGTTTCCTCTGTAAATCTAAAAGCCTTTCTATTCGAACAGAAGAAATCTAAGCTATGCAGTGACCAGAACCCATTCTCTCTCTTTTGCAGATATCACAGTGATTTGCCCATGGGAAGCTTTCAGCCATCTGGAACTGCACGAGCTGGCCCAGTTTGGGATCATCTAAAGCCCCAGTATCTCTCCTGGTATCTTGCATCTTGTGGTGACTCCACAAATTCTAGCATGGTCTTCAACATCTTTGACACTTACTTTTGGCCCTCACACCCATCAGCTGATACTTTATTGCTCATGGGCAGAGTGGCTTTGTAAGCGCTAACTAGGAGCAATTTCTTTGCAGATAAATTTGGCAAAGAGGTTTTTCAGGATCTTGAGCAGACCTCATGCTTCATATGATGAAGCTACTGAAAATGTCTGTGTGTCCCTGTAAAACAGCCTGTCTTGTCCCTCTGCTGCCAATCTTCATGTGTATGGAGAAAACAGGATACTGCATTTGAATTTTTCCCTTGATTAGCTCAGATACTCTGTGCATGAATGTGCATGTACATCCATACCTAATTATACTATGTCCATCCTTTTTTTCTTCTCTCCTAGACAGCGTTTTATGTAGGTTTTCTGCAGGTATGTCCCTATGTTATCTGAGGCATCAATTAGTTGCTCAGAATATATCTGTAGAGGACAGAGTAAAAGAATTTTCAATCCAGACACTAGGCCATTTTGCGGTAGGAGGAGACTTCCCCCAAGGGATCACCATAAGGAATCACTAAGATTTATCTCATCAGCAAAATAGCTTTGAACATTCCCTTTGCTGTACTACTCAGCAGCCATGAGATGCTAACTGTTGGAATAATGTTAAATGAAAACTTGTGGTGTCCAAGATCAGCCAGGAAAGGAATTAATTCTACCAGTCATTCCTCTTGTACTTAGGAGTCCTTGCAATTCTAAAGAGACTCACCAAAAGGCACCGGTTTCCCTCTCTTCCGATGGGAAGCCTCTATGAAACACTTGCACTGTCCCCATGTATTTTTCTCCTCAGGATATATTTGCTGTTAGTTAAGGTGACAGAGCACCACTACAGTTTGTCACCAGGCAGTGTCAGTTATCCAACCCCATCTAGGACAATATGGTGTTATATTAGTTGCTTCCTCTTCCTTGTATTTTGCATAGGGCAAGTCTCCCTTCATGCCACCCACGCCAGTTCCTGCTCATCACAGAACAGGAAGGCTTTTCTCTCCACCTTCTGGCAACTTCATGCTCCAGAGATGGCTTGGAGAAGCAGTCGAGGGGCTCTTCCCCTGGGAGAGAAAGCAGGCAGCAAGGCTGGGATATAGATATTTAGCCAGTCACAGGTTGATTCCTTTAACCTGACTGATTTGTACCATTCTGGTCCCTCGCAACCTGAGTGTTGGTGAGTGCTGAGGCTCCTGCGCCTGCTTAAATGATCATGGAAGGCCCCAAGAGAAGGGCTTTTGTTTTGTTTGGAGGGAAGGGGCAAGCATTGCTACAGCTTTGTGATATTCATGAAATTATAATTGTAGTCATTGCCTTCAGCTTCACAAAGCTCATTTACATAAAAACAACTTCCCTTCAGTTTATCTTTCTGTGTTGAACATGTTCATGGAAATAAGGAACGGCTATGGTGAGGAGAGCAAGTCCTTATGTTCGTAATCAGGTGTAGTAAAGATCAATCCCCATCCTTAAAGCATTGCTATAAATCTGTAGCTGTGCTATTGCTTCAGCTACTGTCATCCCAAAAATAAAAGCTAACAGTTTTCATTTAAAAAATAACTTCAACACCAAAAACTAAAGGAAAATTTGTTGGCAGCCTAGAGTATGGCTTTTATTTTTCAGCACTTCTGCCATTAGAAACAGCAAAACAGAGAGGCAGTTCAGAACAGCAGCATGATCACTGCACACGAGGCAGGTACCATTTGGCTAATGGCAGCACCCAGCTATTTCCTTTGGCAGATACAATCTGTCCTCTCTGCTTACTCCTCATCTCTCATGCCTTGTAAAGCTTTTCTTATTTCCCTGTGTGTTCTGTGTAAAAGTGACATTTTATTTATCTTTTACTTGTAGGAGACTGACTTCATCTTGTTTTTCAAACCCATGTCCTAGTTCTCTCCTTTTGTGATTAAATGTGTACGTTCCTATGTTAATGCTCTTGTGCTTTCCCTCATGTTATACTGTCCTGTGGCATGTGATCTTTATTTCACATTATCAATCTGTTCTCTTCTTATAAACTATTTGGAAAAAAAAAAGACCCAGTGGATCCAGTTTTGGATCATGCAACAATCTTGCCAGCTACCTCAATTATTACCAAGTTGTTCTGTTTTTAAGCAGGAGTATACTACAAAGAAAAACTTTAAATTTGTCCTTTTGCTCCTTTTTTTCATCCCAGGTCTTGAGAAAGCAGTACAAAAATAGTGAGATTAACCTACTAGTAGATATGAAGGTATCAAAAAAATTCTCCTTAGTCCAGGGACCAAAGCATTTCAGCAAACAGGAAGATATTGGTATAGTTCTACCTCTCTACCTGCCATATTCCTTGCTCCCATCAGAGAACTACTCAATTCTCCTTCCCAAAGCAGACTAATAGCACGCACATACCCCAGCTCTCATGCATGAATGAAGAGCTTTTTCTGAAGATGTTCTGAGTCACCACAGCTTGTTAGTTATTTTTAAATACTTTTTTTCTATGTATTGAAAGGGATTACATTTATTTCTTGTAAGGAATTCTGAGAGTTAGGAGTGGAGTCTTAAAACATCCTCACAATTGTTTTGTCGGAGGTTCTGAGGATTTCTCTAAAGAGATATATTCCCTGGAACCTTAATTTAATTGCTCAGGCCATGAGAGTTGGCTGTGAAAAAAGGAAGGGCATCTAAATGGATTTTGAAGGTCTTCAGTCTATATATATTGTAATACATTACTCTCTGTTCTTTTATTATAAAACAGATCAAAAGCAATAAAAAAGAATAAAAATTATTTTAAAAATCCTGAAGTGTAATTTGTTTTACTTACAAAATATATTCATAGATATTCAGATGACTTAACTTCTCATTCTAAAATTCTTTCATTGGGAAAGCTCTGGCAACCTTTTGCCTTGACAGAAAACTCGCTACTTTATCTCCATATAGTAGGCAATGAAAACTTGTGGTATCATCTGTAAAGCAGATGTTCTCTGAGTGATGATTTGTGTATTCTTGGACTGAAATCTTTGACCAGTTAGGTCTGTCGGGCTCCTGCATGTAACTGGATGCCAGTATGTTTCCACCCCATAGCAATAAATCTCAGACATGCGAGTACCTCTCAGCTTCTTCTCAACATCTGTGACTGCAAGATAGAGTTGCGGACTAAACATTGTTGTGGTTCTAGCTGAACTTTCTAAATGTTCACAGCATATAGGTCAGCCTCAGAAAGGTTTTTTTTTTTTTTTCCTCAGTGTCATCTTTGGCGGTTTTTTTTCTTGCACTTAGTCACTGACTGTCTAATGCAAAGTCTTCTGGCTTTGAATGTTATCTATCCTGTGAGGCACAAACACCAGTTACCCAGGAATCTTTTTTGGCCCGGTGTAATTATTTTCCTAATAGCACTTTGAAAGACAGTGAAACCTCCTTTCACGTGTTTAGTGCTGCTTAATAGGACCAGCTTTAAACTGGATTTAGCAGATGCTTGGACAAATTATTTATCATACCAAGAGTGCCCTAGAAGATGAGTCACATCCTCACTGTCCTCATTTTCACAGCAGTGGACAGTGAGGCAGCTAAATAAATCTAAATCTCTGCAGGAAAAGATGAACTTCGGGAAAAGTGAGAACAATGCCTCTTCCTTTTTCTCTCATCAATCGTCTAAATCATCTCATGAATATTAATTTTTTTAAGAAATCTTCAGCATAAGTTGGGTTCCTTAAGAGACCTGAAATACTCAGTGCAAGATTTCTGTCCTCCGACCATGTGCAAAATGGGGCCTCACTCAGTACCAAGTCATTATCACATTTTCCTATGATATTAACCAATCTTGTAGAGAAGTATCACACACACACTAACACATGTGCTCTGACAGTAGCTATGTGTGCTGTTTGGGGCATTTCTCTATGACAACTTGGGATACAGCAATCAATTTTAGATCTGTCTTTAACAATAGCAGTACTACCAGAGCCCCTTGCTGGGATCAAGGGCTCTTTATGATAGGAACTTTGTAAAGACACCACAGGAAGTTAATTAATTGGTAGTAACTGTGGTTTCTAAGCCAGCATGTTAGCTCAGCCGGTGGATACTGATCTTCAATAACGAGGCAGCACCTCAGAAAAAAAAAAAAAAAAAAAAAAAAAAAAAGGAAAAATGGTTGGAGAGGTAAGTATACGGCAAAACTACATATACAGTTAGGCTGGGGACCGCATACGCTGAGGCCTCAGTGAACAATCCTTTCAAACATAAATCTTAAGCATAGAGAAGATCTGATAAGCACCAGTTCCAGAGGAGAGCAAGGGGAAAGGAAATTAGCAATGAAACTGCAATAAAATATGGTCAGCAACTGAAGCAATTATAGACTCAGGCTACCTAAACAGAAATTGCACCACAAGGAGCTACATTATGAGAAATCTGAGAAGATCTTAACACTCCAGCTTCCACATCCAGAAAGCGGCATTTAGTTCTAGGCATTTTGAGTTTGGAGATAAAGTGGCAACTTTCAAAGCATACCCAGCTGACATAGAAGGGGTAGATAGAGGAATGAGACACAGACAGAAAGATGAAAAAAAGCAAGTGTGAGGCAGCCACAAGAATCAGGGAATTTTCTCCAGTATGCAAAACACCCTGAAACGACCAAGTGGAGCTGTGATTCCATCTGGGGGTGGGTGTAAGGTGCAAATAGAAAAGGAAGACAAATATTACCTAGGATGATCTACGGAAAAGCAATCCAAACATAAAAACACAGTAAAATTTAAACTTGGTTGTCACCAAGAAGCCTTCCTTGGGAAAGCTGGTCTCTTCTCTCATGGGAAGTAGGGAAGCTGTGTTATTTGGGACATTTGCAGCTGTACTGTAGGAAACATCCAAGAATTCCCTGCAGAGAATGAATGATTCATCTGGAATGAATCATGCATAATTCCAACAGTAGGCAAGACAGTCATACTGGGCCATCATCATTGCTGCTTTCTCTCAAGCTATACAGTATAGAAACTACAGAAAACATTTTTTTTTCTTGAAATTTATACTTACTCATTACTCATTATTCATTGCTCATATCAAAGTAACTCTGTTCAGCAGCTGTCTTACGCTTCCAATAACAAGATGCAAAGGGAGCAATAAAGAAGTTGAAATATTTAATGTGATTGAAGAAAAAACTTTTGAGGTCAGACTTCACCCCTCTCCCTTGTTACCTGTCAGGTTTTCTTATTTTTAGGACACCTGAAATAGCAAATATAGAGAGAATTGGCTCAGACACAAGCCGCTCTTCCCACAGAAGGGCTCTCCAAGCCATGGTACTCACTGGTTACCTGCCCGTCACCCTCAGCTGAACAACTCAGGTCACGTCCCACAGCCGCAGGGCTGTTCACCCACCCTTCCCATTCCACTGCAAAGAGTAGAGTTGGTCCAAATGGCCTCCCATTTGCCATGAGCAATAGAAGTGTAATGTAAACACATGTGGTAACTCGAAGACCTCAGCAATCCTTCTGACAACTGAGGCCAGAGCATACAGTGATATTAGGCAGCCATCCCCACATAGTGCCGCCCTCTTGCTGGGCTTGGTGCCAGGGGGCTAATTCGGAGGCCACAAGTACAGAGTCCATGAGGACTAGCATGGCAGTCACAAGGGCTAGTATGGTGTCCTCCATATAGGGAGGCTCCCAGGGCCCAGCACCAGCAGGACAACCTGGCATCGCCTCCACTCGCCCTCTTACAGCCTCTCTGGAGGTGGCTGTCTGCACACCAGCAGCAGCTCAAATCCACAGCTTTTGCATTTTGCTCGCTCATTTCTAGGGTCACCTCCAGACCTGCCAGGCACTTTGCATCTCGCCACGCCAGCTGCACGCTCTCTGCGTGCTCGCTGCCTGCACACTGTCTGCTCTCACTTCTCCCTCTGCCTCCCCCTGCCCTTTCCCGCAGTATCGGCCTCCTCCCTTCTGCTCACTCCACCTCCTTCTTTTCTGCCAGCTAACACAGTGCAACTTGCGGTTGATAACAGCCAGCCTGGTTCTCCTCACACACCCATATCCCTAAGCTCTTCTACAGGGCTCTTTCCTACAGCGCTGCTACCCTGTGCTGGTAGAGCAGCTGTGGAAGGATGTTATCCAGGGCAAACGGAGCAAATGCAGCCAAAAGACATTTTCACTTTACTAATGAGTAAGAACTGTTTCTTGGAATAAAAGAGTGGGATTCTAGCTCATAGACTACCTTTAGTGCCAGATTTCATCTGTCTGGAAGACACAGGATGCACCTCCTCATAGGCAATGCTGTGCTATGTAATGGTTTTCCTTGCATCCAGTCCAGGATGATTCCTCTGAAACAGGAAAGAAAGCTTTGCAGTTTTATGTCAGCCACATAACTTGTTTGCATTCATTCATGCTAATGCTTAATCCCTCTTTTAATCTTAATAAACTCTTAGTACAATGATATCCTATGGCACTAAGATATATAGGTTAATTCCTTGACTCAAAGCCAGAAGTTCCTCAAGTTTTCCCACTGACTTCTGCAGGTTTTGGATCAAGATAGGCCCCCCAGAAAAAGAAAAAAAATGTATTTTATGTTCCTTAACAATTTTGTGCCACAAGCTCCATGCTCCCCCTTCTCTTACCATTCCTAAGATGGGCAGCCATAAGACTTTCTCAGAGCTGTAGAAGCTTTGACCATTGTTTGTCTCACCCTTCCAACATGTGGTTTTTAGGCTGTTCCTATGTATATAAAACCTTCACTCAGAAAAAAAATCAAGCAGTGGTTAGCATCTTGGGTGTCACGCTAGCTATTTATTCAGTCTAACTTTCGGGGGTCTTGTCTCACAAGAACCTTATCTCTTGCTCTATCTACATTAATCAATTTAAAAAAAAGTTTCCCAAATTTATACGGAGGAAAATGAGAGAACAAGTACAATATGAACTAAGCCACAAGAAGGAGAAAGTTTCTGCATCTCTATAGAGCCAATATTATTTTACTTCTGCTAAAGGACTTAGAAAATTCATATTGTGGAACCACCTGAGATCTCTTTCTGAGCCCCAAAGAAAGATGGCCCCGCTGGACCGATAGTAAAAATTTTCTGTTTTGTTCTCTAACTAATTGTAGCTGCAGGCTACCCAATAGTGCAAACAACTCTTCACTGCTCTTTGTGTATCTTCAGTTGACATTTGTTGCAGAGTTGCATTAGCTTAAAAAGTTACTGCTCATTGTTTGGGTTACAGCAGATGACCTCTTTGGCTGCTCCAGATGCAAAGTAAAACACGGTCTGCGGTAGCTTCTGCTCTCATGCATCCTTAGTGCTTGCCGCAGGCTCAGAGCCCAAGTGCAACTCACTGCTGCTGTGCAGCTGCTGAGCAGGGCTCAGCAACCTGAAATGGCTGGATTGCTCCATGTCACTGATCTGTAGCCTCTATTCTGTTTACTAAAGAGATTGTTAAAAGGCTGTTTGGTCAGACCCTGCAATGTCTTCACAGAAACAGATTTCTGATAGGAGAAGAGTTTTGCTTCCAGGCAGCGAAAGTAAAATTAGATCCAGTGGCTGGAAACTAGTGTTTGACAAGCTCAGATAAGAACCACATTGCTCATATCTGACAGAGGAAACAATGAACCTCAGAAACAAATTCTCACATGACCTGTGCCCCACATGCCTTCAAACCAAGCCCATGTGGCAGGACAGAGAATATGTTGCGGCTGACACCTGCAGCTCAGGCAGGAGTTCAAAGCTGGTGCTCAGGGCTGCTGGAGAGGTTTTCAAGTCAGTGAAATACAGGAGAGCACTAGGATGATCCCAGCTGGTCTTGATCATCTCTTACCCATCCTGACCTCTTGCTGTAGTAGCAGGAGCCCAGAAGCGACACAGTGCGGTGTTTGGATGTGATATCCTTCACGTTCACACATAAGCACAACAAAACTGTTTGGAAAATGGACATGAGCACATGCATTTTACAAATGTTACTGAGTCTGACACAGACCCTGCAAAATTTCTAACCTGCTGCTAAAGAACAGACAGAATGGGACTTAATTGCTGTCTTCTTCGTGTCCAACTTAAATCAGAAATATTTGGAAAAGCACAGAAAGACGAAAATATCACTAGCAAATCAGAAATAAAGATTCCTCAAGTAAAATACTCTGTCTCCATCTGTAGCCAATAACAGATGCATAGGGGAAAATACAAGAAGGCAGCAAAATATAACAGTATGTCACTAACATGATCAAGTAGCTTCCAGGGATTGCACTCAGAGATGCTTAGCCAGAGAGTATTTCCATTTGTATTTCATAACACTTGGTAATTATTTTTTTATGACTCAGTCCAGAGACTTGCAGCAACAATATAAATCCTCAGTAGCCACCATATCCTGAGGCAAGAAGTTCACACAATATACCTGTCCATGTCTAACAGAGAACTAAAGGGTCTCTTTTTGAATAACTCTGAATATAGAAAAAATATATATATTATTTTTCCTTACTGATACCTGTCACCTGCAAGTTTCCTTGATACTTGCCTTCAGAGAGACAGTGATATGCTGGCCAAGGCAAAGTTTCCCTACTCCTCTCCCCAGGGCAGAGAATATCGTTGGCCACTTCATGGACAATAAATACAGCCCAGGTTAGAATATTGCTGCCTGAAAAATATCAAAAGCTACAAATCCTTGCTCACTCGGGGGAGATTGCGAAGCTTTATCTTTAAATAAGGTTACAATATGTTACAGAAAGTGAGGGTTGGAGGTTGTCTTTTTTTCTTTTTAAAACTGGCGAGGAGCAGCATTTCAACACTTCAGATAAGGCATGGTGGCAATTAGTAGGAGTTACTGGAAGCCTGTGCCAGGTAAGATAATCTTTACAATTACTGCGTACTCCCAGTAGTCTCAAAATAAACAAATACAACCTTTCCCAGGATGGAGTGTCCGTCTCCGCTGCTGAAAATGGACTTGTTTACCTGAGTTCCCATACATTTACTATAACTGGTAGCAAGGCCCGTTTCCTTCTTCCTTTAGAACAAGCTCAGCTTCTCTATGTGCCCTGCCTGGAGGGAGGGCTACACAGTAACATCAGGGTGCACTGGCAGAATTTGAGCTACTAACACGAACGATCAGGGCAAGCTTGGTCTGGTTTCCCCCTCACATTTTTACGGGGCTTCTTATACCCACAAATATGAGAAAGCTCCCATTTATGACAGTGGATTTCTTAAGAGGCTATAAAAAAAGAGCCGTAAAAACCTTGGCAAAGCCCTGCCACTCCGCGCTTGTTTCTGAAGCCTGGTGCAGTGGTGAGGCAGTGCCAAGGGAGGGTGCCTGCCGCCACAGCGGCACGATCCCATCCCGCCACCCTTTGCCATCTTCTAGCCTTCATCCTTCTTGGATGGGCATCCTTTGGTTGCCCTGTAAGTCCATCGGAAAGCAGGGAAAGGAAGTCTGCAGCAGCTCCTGCATTCCCAAACGCACTGCCGGAAGAGCCTGGCTGCACCTCGCAGTCACGGATGGCAAGTCCTCGCTCGCCTCGTCCTTGAACATTTTCCTCATTGGTGGTGCTGAAAGTTCCTCATCCATAAAAGCATTCAAGGAATTTTTAAAAGATAATGAGAACGGAACAGCAGGGTTGCTAATGCCTGATATTTGAGTGTCCTAACCCCGAGCCCAGCACACGGGGCAGGAGCAAGACCCTCCCGTCCAGTGCCACGAGCAGCGCAAAGGGGCCGGATACTCATCTGCTATGCCCTGTGCTTATCCCAGGATAAATTCCCACTACATGCAAACAGTGACCTGTGCCAAGAGAAATGCCACCTTTTGCAGAGAACTTACGTGAAGAATTTTATAAAACTGATTTTGTCTTGTAGCTATTCACTTCACTACTGTTACACAAATAAAAACTTATTCTTACTGGAAGAAAAGAAAGAGGGTTTTGGGGGAACTATAATCATACTGTTAGCACTACTAGGTATTATCTGAGTTGTCCGCAGCTGTAAACAAAAGGCAGTTTGTTCCCGTTTAGGCCAGTGAAATCATAATCGTGACTTTGCTTAGCACAAGCACAGAGATACAAATAGCTTATTTATATTTATTTTGTTTTCTGACCTCTCTAAAAATAAGACTGTGTGACTTTGCCAAAAGTTAAAAATACAATTAAAGAAGAAACAGCCACAGACTGCTCCTAATCCCAAGCCATAATAAAACTAGCCACAGCAGAGTGGCTACTCTGGCCTATCCACAAGCAGGAACTCACCTCACCTCACCTCCCAAGGTTGTTGTTTCAAATGGTAGAGTAAATTAATAAATTAACTCACTATCATACACTAAATGCCAGTTAGCCCTTTTGCTCTGTATCAGGTTCATTTTGCCATACATCCACCGATGACTTGACTTAAAAAAAAAAAAAAAAAAAAAAAAAAAAAAAAAAAACTTTATTTCTTCTTCAAATAAGCTATGATTGCCTATGTGGATACATCACCCTGGTCTCACTGCTGAAAGAGATGCTGTACCCCAGGAATCTGCAAGGCACCAGGAAAATGAGAGTTATTAATTGATTTTCACTCTGCGGTCTCTAGTCACCAGGGAGTCCACGGACTATTTTTAAAAGGCCCAGGAACAACAAGCCAAACAACCCTGACTCCAGTCACTAGGCTTTAATTTGACAGCTAGGGACTCACACTCCATTAGAAAAAATCTGGAAACATACTGGAAAAATATAGAAGACATCATCTAAGTTTAAATATAACGTAGCCCATGCATCCATTTAAAGAGCATGAACCTGCTTCACATACCAATTTCAGGATTACAAGTGTTCCAACAAGCTGCAGCATGAAACTTTCTCTGGTGAATGTACTTTGCTTCTAAGCAGCATTTTGCAGCTCTTGCAGAATTCTCACTGCTGCAGCTATTTTCTCAGCAGCATCTACACCAGATGGTTTAAAGCCAGTTCAGTAGTTTTACCACCTTGTTTGTGTTACTCTATCTGAGCCATTGGCATTAAGTACCTGAGGGGTGAATAGGATGGGGCCAAACTCTTCTCGGTGGTGGCCAGTGACAGGACAAGGCGTAGTGGGTACAAATTAAAACACAGGAAGTTCCACCTCCAAGTGAGGAAGAACTTCACTGTGAGGGTGCCAGAGCCCTGGCACAGGCTGCCCAGAGAGGCAGCTGTGGAGTCTCCTTCTCTGGAGATCTTGCAACCCCGCCTGGATGCCACCCTGTGCCATGTGCTCTCAGTGTCCCTGCTGGAGCAGGGGGCTTGGACTAGATGATCTCTAGAGGCCCCTTCCAACCCCCACTATTCTGTGATTCTGTGATTTCTCTGACTCAGGTAGCTCTGCTTTCATGTTCCAAGTAGGAACATTATTGAACTCTTTGTTTCTGCACTGTAGATTTGTGCAGAGCTCAGAGGGTGGTGATCAGTGGTGCGGAGTCTAGTTGGAGGCCTGTGTTGAGTGGGGTCCCCCAGGGGTCA